>JAJOOH010000735.1:0-28361 GCA_029582605.1 Solanum gracilifrons
CATTGGCAAGGTATAGGATGGCCTTGGCAGCGTGAGGCAAAACAATGTATCATCACATAGCTTTTAAGTGATGATTGTCGGTTAGAGAAACTCCCACAAAAGTATTTTGTAGTCTTATATACACATAAATAAATTGTATTTTTATATACATCCAGAGTTTATATTGTATCTTTGCATCATAAAGAGTTACTATTGTATTACTAAATACACATAGTTGTTATGCATGTTTTGAAAGCTTTCTTTATATTGCTTTTATATTATTTCTTTACATTGAAATGAGTAAAGTTGAGTTGAACCCAGGTATGTTCTTTCAGTTCCTTTCAAGCTTATGTCTTGTTTTAGAATTCCCCTCGCATGCTCGTACATTCAATGTACTAACACCATTTTTCCTGCGTCGTTGTTATGATGCAAATACAGGTAGCCAGGACCAACATCCAACGCTTCGATGATCCAGTCGAGCATTCAGAGTCTTGTGGTGAGCCTCTTAGCTTTCTGGAGGATCCCTATTTATATTGCTTAGTAGTTTTTAGATTTTAGGATGATGGGGTCTTGTCCCGACATTCCTCATAGTTTTAGAGGCTACATAGACAGTTAGTTAGTTCATTCGTCATTATCTTGTTATTGGCTTACGTTGAATCTTGTGTTGTCAACTTGGCTAGTTGAATGTTCTTTTAAGACAGTCTAAGTTATTTCATGACATTATATTTTGAGACTATTTTCCTGTTATTTAAGTCTTTCGCTATGAGTTAAGCCAGGCCAGGGGTTCGCTTGGGGTCAACAATGGTTCTCGAGTGTCAATCCCTCCCAAGGTGTAGGCTCGAGGTGTGACAAAAATAATAACTTAGTTTTGTATATGAAAATACAAGTAACTATGTGGTTGATTCTCTTAACCGACAACCATCACTATGAGCTATGTGATGATACAGTGTTTCGCCCACGCTGCCAGAACATTCCTATACCTTGCTGGGGGTATAGAAATCCTCAACTAAGTGGATCCACTAAGTTATGCTTAAAATCAATAAGGAATCATCTAAAAAGTATGATTCTGTCTACCCACGTTGACTACATAGTTTATGGAGACTTGAGTTATTTGAACTCGTCCCCATATCGGTGCTCAATACTACTCCCAAAATGTAACTTGCTCATATGTTTAAAAACATAAATCTTTCTGTAGTTTGAGATTATTACTTAAAAAGTCTTTCTCTTAAAAGAAATGGTACTCAGAACTGCTCATGAAAACTCTTTTGGAAATCGTTATTTTAAATAAATGAACTCGACTCTCTCTTTCTCAAAACTCAATGCTTAAGTCTTAAAACAAGTTAAAAAAATTGAAAAGACATTTTGGAAAGACTCCAAGAACTCTCAAGACTTTACTCTTAACTCTACCTTGAATTTGAATTGATGGATTCAAGGTTATGATTCATGTTTATGGATTATTTTTAGATGTTTAGAAGTCATTTAGAATATTTAGAATCAATAGGAAGTGTTAGAACACTTTTGAAGGACTCAGATGGGATAAATGACGGAAAACGGGTGGGGGAAACCGACCCTGGTGCATTGCTAGCGCGGGTAGCCAGCCTCTAATGTTCAGAAACCATATTATGGGGCACTGTTGGCGCATCAGTGGCACGCCGCGATACCCTCCCCCCAATTCCAATCTGACGAATTTTTCTTCTCCTTTTCTAACCATAATTCGACTAGAGTCGATAATTTTTCTCAATTTCTCTTTAGAGTCCGCTACCCAAAATAGTTACCCAATATATGTACATAGGAATCTACTACAAAAAATCATATAATTGATACGGTTATCTCAAGAACTCATCAATCCCATCCTAATTCAAGAATACTAATCAAGAACATCAAACCTTCAATCTTTTAGGACATAAATTTCGCTGAAATTAACATGATTGGCACGTGGGTTAATGAAACCAATGCTATGTGAACTCACATACCTCTTAGGGATTAAACCCTTGGCGAAATCCGAAATCAAATCCTCAAGAACTCCACGAAATCTTGGCCTTTCTCCTCTTTTCTTCTCTGTTCTCTTCTTGAACTCTTTTCTAAAACCCTAGCATGAATTATGATTGTGTAAACTGAACCAAATCAGTTTAGACCCCTAATTAATTACTAAAAGTGAATTAAATCTGATAGGGTAAGGAAAAGACCAAAATACCCCTCTTTAATCAAGGGTAGCTTTCCTTAACTGGATAGCCTAACTTCAAACAGGCATTTCTCCCTCATAAACCTCAAAAATTAGCAAACTCAGTGGCGTTGGAAAGAGGATTTCAAGAACTTTCATTTGGTATCTTATGGCCCACCTAAACCATCTTGTGCTGAAAGTTATGGTCATTTGAAGTTGACCGAAAACTCACAACGTAAGTATAACTTGCAAAATTTCAAATTTTGCTATTTCTAATTTAGTTTCCTTTTAATTCTAGTTCTTTCAAATACCGAGGTGTTACAATATCTCCCCCTTGGAAACATTCTTCCTCGAATAAGATTACTCTAAGTAGATTAAGGGTGTAACATCTAACATTGAGCTCAAACGTCGAACAAGCAATATATAACACAACATGCGAATTTAAACTAAATGCCAAGAAATGGGATTAGTACCTTAATTTGGAATTTCTCCCGACTCAAAGAGATGTGGGTATCTTTTCAACATATCCTACTCAGCTTCCCAAGTAGCTACCTCAACAAATTGATTTCTCCACAGAACCTTGACTGATGCTACCTCCTCGGTTCTCAACTTGCGAAATTGGCGATCTAGAATCTGAATAGGAATCTCCTCATAAGATAAGCTATCCTTAATACCAATATCTTTAGTAGGTATGATAAGTGAAGGATCGCCCATATACTTTTTCAACATAGCAATGTGAAATACTGAATGAACTACTGCTAGCTCTTGTGGTAACTCCAACTCATAAGCCACGTTACCGATCCTCTTGGATATTATGTAAGGACCAATATATCAGGCACTAAGCTTCACATTCTTACCAAATCTCGTAACACCATTCATGGGTGAAACATTCAAATGAACCCAATCATTTACTTCAAACTCTAAGTTTCTTCTCCTAACATTTGTATAGGATTTCTGACAACCCTGCGTTGTCTTCAACATCTCTTGAATAATCTTCACTTTCCATACCTTGATGAACTAAGTTTGGTCCTATCAACCCAGCTTCACCAACCTCAAACCATCCAATAGGATATCTGCATCTTCTCCCATAAATAACCTCATAAGGAGCCATCTGGATGCTGGAATGATAATAATTGGTGTAAGCAAACTCTGTGAGAGGTAAGTGATTATCCCAATTACCTTTGAAATCAATCACACAAGCCCTCAACATATAAAGTATGAATTGTACACTCTGCTTGACCATCAGTCTAAGGATAAAAAGCAGTACTCAAGTTCACATTCGAACCCAAACCTTTTTGGAATGACTTCCAAAATTGTCCACCTCTATCTGAAATAATGGACACCAGAACTCCATGAAGGCTGATTACCTCTTGAATACATAAATTAGCACGATCTTTTGTTGAATGGGTAGTCTTTACTGGTAAGAAATGGGTTGATTTAGTTATTCGATCTACAATCACCCAAATCTAATCATGCTGCCTGCGAGATCGTGGTAAAACTGTAATGAGATCCATATTGATCATCTCCCACTTCCATTCCAGAATTTCTATATTCAGAGCCATATCATTGGGCCTCTAGTGCTCTACCTTGACTTGTTGGAAATTCGGACACTTAGCAACGAACTCTGCAATGTCCTTGTTCATACTACTCCATCAATAAACTTCTCTCAAGTTGCGATACCTCTTTGTGGAACCCGGATGGATAGAATATCTGGATCTATGAGCTTCCTCCATGATTCTCTCTTGGAGTTCATCCACCCTTGGCAGACACAATATACCTTGATACCTCAATACACCATCTCCCCCCTTGTTCAAAAGCCATCACTTTTTGCTTATAAGAATTTTCCTTCAATTCAAGCAAAATAGGATCTTAATCTTGTTTCTCTTTAACTTCATTCACTATAGGCGATTTATCCCCATTCATTACCACTACTCCTCCTTCGTTGGAATCCATTAGTCAAACTCCTAATCGTGCAAGTCTATGCACATGTTTTTCTACTCTTTCTGTCTTCCTCAACATGGGAGGTAATACCCATAGACAACCTGCTTAAAGCATTTGCAACAACATTATCTTTACCTGGGTGATAGAGAATACTCATGCCATAATCTTTGAATATCTACAACTACCTCCTTTGTATGAGATTAAGCTCTTTCTGACTAAACACATACTAAATACTCTTGTGATCGCTGAACAAATTCACATCAACACCGTAAAGATAGTGAAGCCATATTTTCTACGTGAATACTACAACATCCAACTCTAGATCATGGGTTGTATAGTTCTTCTTGTGAATCTTAAGTTTTCTGGAGGCATAAGCTATAACTTTTCCATAATGCATTAACACACAACCCAGTCTAACTCTAGACGCATCACAATATACCACAAAACCTTGTGTACCCTCTGGTACGATCAATACTGGGCAGTAGTCAACCACTTTTTCAATTCCTGAAAGCTTTTTTCTCAAGCTTCAGACCATTGAAACTTAATGTTTTCTGAGTCAACTTGGTCAATGGGGATGAAATAGATGAAATCCCTTGGACGAATCTTCTATAATAGCTAGCCAATCCCAAGAAACTCTTAATATCAGTTGGAGACATGGGCCTAAACTAGATTTGTACTGACTCTATCTTTTGAGTGTTAACTCAAATCCCGTCACCGAAAATAATGTGGCTTAAGAATTCCACATACTCATGTAAGAATTCACACAGAGAATTTAGCATACAACTCACTATCCTTGAGAGTTTGAAGGACTATTCTGATGTGACAGCATGGTCTTCCTCATTCCTAGAATAGATTAGAATGTCATCAATGAACATGGTAACAAACATATCTAAATAAGGCTTGCATACTCTGTTCATAAGGTCCATGAATTCTTTAGGAGCATTAGTCAAACCAAATAGCATAACTAGGAACTCATAATGACCATAGTGGGTCCTGAATGCTGTCTTGGGAACGTCACTTTCTCTTACTCTCAACTGATGATAGCCAGATTTGAGGTATATCTTTGAAAAACCAGCGGCACCTTAAAGTTGATCGAAAAAATCATCAATCCTCAAAAGTGGATACTTATTCTTTATAGTAACCTTGTTTAATTGGTGGTAATCAGTACACATCCGATGAGAACCATATTTCTTCCTTACAAATAAGATCGGAGCGCCCCAAGGTGAGACACTTGGTCGAAAATACCTTTCTCAAGAAGATCTTTCAACTGCTTTTTTAACTCTTTCAACTCTGTTGAAGCCATTATATATGGTGGAATAGAGATAAGATGAGTATCGGGAAGAATATCGATACCGAAGTCTACTTCTCTCTCAGGAGGGACTCCAGGAAGATCGTCTAGAAAGACTTATGGAAACTCACTAACAACTGGAAATGATTGAATATCTGGTGTCTCAACACTAGAGTCATTAACTCAGACTAAGTGATAGATACACCCCTTGGAAACTAAGTTTCTAGCCTTAAGGTACGAAATAAAACGACCCTTAGGCAGTGCTGAACTACTCATTTACTCAATAATTGGCTCATTAGTAAACTGGAACTTAACAACTCGAGTTCTACAATCAACAGTGGCATAACAAGCATAAATCCAGTTCCTACCTAGAGTGACATCAAAATCTATCATATATAACTCAACTAAATCAGCCATGGTGTCCTTATGATTGACAAAAATGGTACAATCACAATAAACCCTCTCAGATAGAATGGACTCACCAACAGGTGTAGAAACACTGAAAGGCTCAAGAAGTTGCTCAGGAAGGATATTAAAATTCATAGCAACATAAGAAGTCACAAAATATAGACTCGCTCCTGGATCTAGCAAAGCATAAACATCAAAAGTAATGACTTCGATCATACCAGTGAGAACATCTGGAGAATTCTCTTGCTATTGACGACTAGTGATAGCATATAGGTGATTTGCCCCTTTATCGGTCCCTGAAGTAGCTCCTCTAGGTGCAACTCTGTCTGATGGAACAGCTGAAGAAGATTGGGCTCTATTACCCCTATCTTCACTGCTCTGCCTGTTCTTAGGGAATTCTTTCATGAAGTGACCCTCTTGACCACAGTTGAAGCAACTAGTGGAGCCATCGCGACATGTTCCTGGGTGGTTCCTACCACACTTAGCACATTTAGGAGTCCAATTACCTCCTTGTGACACACTACCTTGAGACGGTATTGGTTTATCTGTGAATATTTTGTGATTTCTGATTATTGAACTCACCTCTGTTCCTTGGTGCAAGTACACTAGGAGATGGTGAAGCAGGTCCGTTTTACATTACTCTTCTGCTGTCTGAACTAATTTCCTGTAGTCTTAGCTTTCTTGTTTCGAAAATCCTCCCTATCTCTCAGCTTATCCTCCTCAACCTGATGCACATAGATCATAAGTTTTGTTATGTCTATGTCTCTTATCAACATAGCGGCCTTATTCTCTTTGCCTTTCAGACGAGACAACCTAGATACAAAAAACTCATCCTGCTCCTCATATCAGCAACCAGCTCCAGAGCATAACGAGAAAGTTGGGTAAACTTAAGGCTATACTCATCCACACATAGATTCCTGCTTAAGAGTGAGGAATTCTCTGACCTTTGCCTCTCTTAGATGACGGGGAAAGAAATGTCTTATGAAGGCACTCTCGAACATAGCCCAAATCATAATCGGTGCCCCCTCAGCTCTACCTTTCTTCCATTGGTCTAACCATATTCTAGCAACACCCTTCAGTTGATATGCAAATAGTTCCACTCGCTCGGCATCAGCGACGTGCATAACCTCAAACACTTTCTGCAACTCTTCCACAAAGTTTTCCGGATCCTCAGTGACACTTGAACCAGTGAAGCTTGGAGGATTCATCCTTAAGAACTCACGGATCCTAGAAGTATCAGCCACTTCCTCTCGATTCCCTCTTTGGTGCCCAAATTTGTTGGTCATAACTTGGCTTAACATATATCCGAATAGCTTCATGGAACTCAACATTAGTGACCTCTCCTTGGGGTTTCACTTATGGTGCATTAGGTATCCCTTGTTCCTCGACATTTCTCCTAGAAGGACAACCTTTGAAAACTCTTCGTGGAGGCATAATCTGAAAGATACGCGCAAGCACGAGTTAGAAAGAAACTTTATAGAGATGAACTCCATCGTACGAAATGAGTATGAAAGAAGTGAGATATTTCCTAAATGTCGCAGCCTCCTAATTATAGATGTGACACGCTTCACACCGATAACTAGGATTCTACAGACACTACTTCATAGAAACCCTAGGACTCTTGAACTTTGTGCTCTGATACCAAATTTGACACTCTCCGAGCCAACACCGTGGGCGCGACTGACACTCGAGAACCATTATTGGCCCTAAGCGAACTCTTGGCCTGGAAATCTTAGAGAAAGAGTTACTCAACATAAATTGTACTTAAATACAATCTTAAAATGCACTGTCTAAATAGATAAACTTAAAATGTTTTAGAAATAAGCATTCAACTAGCCAAAGGGGCAACTTAAGTCTTAACATAAACAAATGAAAATTAAAAGACTCATAAACTAATACTGTCTAACTATCTATGAAGCCTCTACTAACTGAGATGGACGTCGGGAAAGACCCACAAAATCCTAATAAGCTAAAATGATAAAACAAAATAAAGGGATCCTTCGGAAGCAAGGATGCTCACCAACAACTCTAAAACTCAACTGGATCAACGAAGCGCTAGATGTTGATCTTAGTTACCTGTATCTGCATCATGAAAGATGCAGGCCAAATGACGTCACTACATGAAATATATGAGCATGTGAGAGGAAATCTAAATAAGACTTAAGTTTGAACTAGAACTAAAAGAAGCACTTACCTCGTCTCAACTCAACTCATTTCAATATAAAGTTGTAAAGAAAGATGCAGTCTAAAGAAAAGCTTTAAACAGTAAATAACAACTTAGTCTATTGAAAGACACAATAATAACCTAGTTTTGTATATGAAAATACAAGTACCTTTATGGGAGATTCTCTTAACTGACAACCATCACTATGATCTATGTGATGATACACCGTCTTGCCCACGCTACCAGAACTGTCATATACCTTGCCGGGGTATAAAACTCCTCAACTAAGTGGATCCACTAGGTTATGCTTAAAAGCAATAACGAATCATCTGAAAAGTATGATCCTGTCTACCTTCGTTGGCTACATGGTTTTTGGAGACTTGAGTTATCTGAACTCGTCCCCATATCGGTGCTCAATACTACTCCTAAAATGTAACTATCTCATATGTTTAAAAGCATAACTCTTTTTGTGGTTTGAGAGTAGTACTCAAAAAGTCTTTCTTTCAAAAGATATGGTACTCGAAATTTCTCATGAAAACTCTTTTGGAAATCGGTGTTTCCTCTCATCTTAAATGTGAAAACATTTACTGTTGGGAATATTTAGTTTCCATATATCATTTTAAAGAAATGAACTCGGCTCTACTCTTTCTCAAACTCAATGCTTAAGTCTTAAAACAAGTTAAAAAACAGTTGTAAAATACTTTTTGAAAAGAAACGAAGCACTCTCAAGGCTTGACTCTTAGCTCTACCTTGAATTTGAATTTATGGATTCAAGGTTATGATTCATGTTGATGGATGATTTCTAGATGTTTAGTAGTCATTTAGAATAGTTAGATTTAATAGGAAGTGTTAGTACACTTTAGAAGGGCTCAGACGGGCAATACGATGAAAAACGGGTGGGGGCAGGTGACCTTGTCTCATTGCTAGTGCTGGGTGCCAGCACCTAAAGTACAGAGACCTCATACAGGCGTGCCACGCTAGCCCTGCTCGCGCTTCAGTGGCGCGCCGCCCCATCCAAGTCCAGTCCGCCGAACTTTTCTTCTCGTTCTGTGACCTTAATTCGACTAGATTCGATTCTTTTTCTAAATTTCTCTTTAGATTCAATTACCCTATACATGTACACAAGAATCTACTCAGAAACAACTCATAAAATTGATACGGTTATCTCAAGAACTCATCAATATCATCCTAATTTAGGAACGAAAGCAAATTCAAGAACACTAATCAAGAAAATCAAACCTTCAATCTTTTAGGATGAAAATTCCGCTAAAATTAACATGATTGGCGTGTGGGTGACGGACCCAACTCTATGTGAACTCGACGAAATCTTGGCCTTTCTCCTCTTTTCTCCTATTTTCTCTTCTTGAACTCTTTTCTACGACCCTAGCGTGAATTATGATGGTGTAAACTGAATCAAATCAGTTTAGACCCCTAATTAATTACTAAAAATGAATTAAATCTGATAGGGTAAGGAAATAAGGAAAAGACCAAAATGCCCCTCTTAAATCTAGGTAGATTTCCTTAACTAGACAACCTAACTTTAAATGGGCATTCCCCATCATACAAGCTAAAAAAATTAGCAAACTCGGTTGCCTTGGAAAGAGGATTCCAAGACCTTTCATTTGATATCTTATGGCCCACCTAACTAATCTTGTGCGGAAAGTTATGGTCATTTGGAGTTGACCCAAAACTCATAACTTAAGCATAACTTGCAACATTTCAGATTTTGCTATTTCCAATTTGGTTTCTTTCTAATTCTAGTTCTTTCAAATATCGAGGTTTTACACTTTAAATGATTTAACTCTTTTATTTCTTTACATTCAGCTTGAGTAGGTTATCTATTGCAGTCATTTATTTTAGTTATATTTTATTTAACTATATTACATAATCATACATTTAATGTATTGATGTCATTCAACCTGCATCTTTTAATGAAGCAGATACAGGTTCTTAGGATCCTCAACAAGATTCTGATGAGATCATTTCATCCACTCGTCAGATTTTGAGTACGACCTCCTTACTTCCGAAGGACTCCAGTTTTGTGAGTTATTAGTAATAGTTTTTGAGCAGTCGTGGGTCTTGTCCAGATACTCATCTTTATACAGTAGAGGTTTCATAAATAGACCATTTTGGAGATCTTTGAGTTTCATATGTTTTATTTAAAACTAATGTTTCAGTCTTAGTATATTTAGAGATATTTGAGAGTTATTATACTTTTTTTTACATGTTTCTTTTAATTTGATGCTTATGTATGCTTGATTTAGTCTTCCGCTTGTAGTTAGTCAAGATGAGGGTTCGCTTGAGGCCAGTAATGGTTCTCGAGTGCCGGCCACGTTCAGGGTGTAGGCTCTAGTTGTGACAATATACCATATTAAAAATTCTCATGTAACCAACATCAGCTTGTGAAGTTTCATAGTTCGAATTTCAAGTAATCATTTACAGTTAACAACACTTCATACTTCAAACTTCAAACAACCTCCCCCATCCCTAAGTTGAACCAATAAAAAAGTTTAGGTGTCATTTTTCCTGTTTGTCAATCATCCTTCTTATTTCTGAACACTAGTTGCCTCACTTCAATTTCATGCTTTTGTTTACTTTTCTATTTTTTGTTCTTGTCTTCAGATAAGTTGAAAACAAAGAATTCATTACGCACAAATGAAGTTGATAAGGAGGCAGGCTCCGACCAAATCGCAACCAAGACTTTTATATTACGTGATTTAGCAGCTGTAACAAGAAAAATTCTAAGGTGATTATCTTCTTGGATAAGGAGGCTTTGGTAGAGCTTACAAAGGGTGATCAAGTCCAACCAGGTCGATTCTCATCAACTCCTTTTGCTTTTTGCTAATAATGGAATGTAACAAACAAACCAATAGTTTTGTTTGCCTCTAATCTACCAGATTTTGTTGCACTCACTATTCTCTAAATAATGTTGTTGCGTAATCTTTAAAGTGAAATTAGGTCTGGTGAAACGAAGCTTCTTTGGGTCGTTTTTAAGAAAAAGAATGAAATGTGGGAAAAGGGTGAAATTAGGGCTCTTAGAACGTCTATGTGGAGGTGGGTGCGGATGGGTATGCACATGTGGAGGTTTATGTGGCATATTAATACACACATGGGATGCCACATGCTCTTTCATTAAACAGAAGAGTAAGTCTGGACCAATAGTAAGATAGAAAAGGTACTTTTGAGCCGAAATATAGCTTAAGGGTATATTCAATCTATTTAGAAGAGTTGAAAGGTAGTTTTGACCTTTTTTCATAATATTTAAGTTGTAAAATTAAACTACACTATGAGGTAAGTTTATTTGTAAATTATTTTTGGTTCAACCTACATTCATGATTGAAATACTATGATGAATAATAATTTTAAGGACAAAAACTTTTCATAATTTAATTATTTGTTTATATGCAAATTTACTATAGATTACTATTTATTATAATTTTAGCATTTTACAAGCTTCTTTTGATTCAAAGCACTTGCTAATAATTGGCACGACATTAATACGTGCAATGCTCGTTCATAAAAACTAACTAACTAACTATATATATATATATATATATATATATTAATTATTTGTGATTTTTTTGAATATATTAATATTTTTCAACAAAAATCACTTATAATGTAATAATATTTAAATATAAAATCCAAAAACTCAAACGAATTTCCAATCCTAGTCTCAGCTAAGTCATTTTCACTTTAGCTGTTTTTTTCTATTGGTTTTGACTATTAATTTTTTCTAAAAAAGGAAAATGGGTGATTTAAATCAAATTGAATAAACTTATCAATGCATCTGTTCATTTTCCGTAAAAGGAGAATGGAAGAATAATTTATATACCAATAGGAGATCTCTTTTTTTTTTCCAAAAAAATTTAGTGTCACATAAACACAACATCAATACATGAGAGTTCACCAGATGAGTATGCAAACATAGATAACTGAGAGATATTCAGACATAAAACATGTTTAGTTTCCAGATTAGGGGAGTTAATGATAATTTCAGTAATTTTCTATCTTAATTACTTAACATTTGTCCGGGGATTTAGTTTGACGCTACAAAATGGGAGTACTTCCATTCTTGTGCAGGTTGGCTTACCATTCTTGATTTTTGCTCTACTCTTTCACCGACCCAATTGTGCTTGCTTCAATTGAGATTATGAATCAATCGCATGCCCAAATATTTTGGGAGGTTCAATTTTCTCTTCTAGAGTTCACTGGATTCTTTTCTCTCTCGCTGTTTTGGAGAAAAAGCAAAAACACCACCAATAGGAGTTCTCTATTTTTTTATTTTTTTTTATTATTTGTACAACATAATTATTTTTCCTAAAAAGCAATTGATCAAAACTGTAAAAGTGTCATTATTTTATCTTTTAAAAAATATAATAATTTGAAAATCATTCATAAAAAAATCAAACAAAACTTAAAGTTCTGTAAAATTTCATCCGTATAACAAGCTTCGTCAAAAATTTAAAGGGGTCTAGTCACTTGCAAGTTCTTGATCAAAAGCTCTAGAAAGATTCTAAAAAAATTGAATCATTATAAATTGTGTCCAGTAGGTTTGCTCTTTCCATTCTCTACCGTTCTTACAGTCGCTCCTCATTCTATCAAAGAAAAAAAGATTTGAGAAAAAAAAGTAACGAAAAAAGTTATTTTTCCAATTCCTTTTATGAATGTAATAAAAAGAGAATCGAAACAAAGAAAAAAGTTGAAAAATTCAATCTTTGAAGAATAGAATATTTTTAATTTATTTATTAAGAACTCACCTAATTTTAGATTTTCTAATTATAAACCTGAAAGAAACAGATACTTGAAAGTAATCAGAGTATCAACAACATTGTAGTTGAAAGCGGCAAAAAGGTAGTAGATTTTGAAAAAGACAAATAGATTTTATACTCTATTGAGATTCTTGTTGACCATCCAATATTTTATACTTAGTGACGTATTGATTTGTATTTATGTGACATAAGAGCCTATAAATGAGAAAACACTAATTAAAAAACAAATATTTTTTTTCAAAATTTTAGTTGGAAAGTATAATTAATGACAGAGATTTTCATCAATGACGCTATATTTTTGAGTGAATTTTCATTTATCAGTCCGTCCTACATGTCATCACAAGCATTTTTCATGCTTTTTTTTAATGTTATATATCTGAAATATTTAATATTTTCACTTATAGAGTACTGCTTTTTATGTCATTTGTATGTATACTTTTTTCTTTGCATGTGTATCGCACGTGTATATCGAGTAGTAAGATACATCATTTTATATAAGGCGGAATGACTTGGGAGACCCTTGTACTTAGAACTGTTTGTAAGTTGGACTTTTATACTTACGACTTTGCCGATTGAATCCTTAAACTCACTAATTTCTCATTTTAGAAATCTCGACGAAATATGTTGATTTCTATTGTCATTTTTAACCCTAGTACTTTCTTTCCACTTTCAACTCCTTTGTTATTGATGCTCTCAATACTTTAAGGGATCATTTGGTAGAAAGATTGATAATGCAGGGATTAGTAATGCAGTGATTATTTTTTGTCAAGTGTTTGGTTCATTATTTCCCACCTAATTTTGTGTGTGGTTTAAGACTCTACAAGAAGCCTATTTCCAATTACACCCTTGAATTATTATGTGATTTTTTTAATTTTATATATAGCATTATGACATATTTTCATGTTCATTCCATTGGTGAGCTTCAGTGCATTCTATTGGCTTATATTTCTCATCACATTATCCTCTCAAATATGACTATTTCTAGAAATGAATTGTTATAGTCCCCAATACTTGTATTGGATGGTTTTGACATTATTTAAGTGATACATCACCCCTCCCAATTAAATGTCAAATTTGCACAAACAACAAACTTCTTCACCCCTCCCAACTTTCCAACGACACTTCCTCTTCTATCATGTTAGCATTTTCTTGGCTCTCTTGAATCCACCTTAAGCACAATGTTTTAAGTTATATCGTATTCTGTTCTAATTTGCAATCCTATCACCATGGAATAATTTTGGATATGCGGTGTTTGGAAATATGGGTGAAACTCATCCATTGTTTGTCCGAACTTGAGGCAAAATACCTGAAATACAAATATATTAAACTTTAGACATTTTCTTTGCTAATCTATCATAGATAATTCATATAGATTTACTTTAAAATTTAAACAAGATAGGTAGTCATAGGCCACATTAATAAACTTAACAAATAACATAAGCAAGATAAATTCACCTCTTATGATATTTCCTACTTCAAGCAGAAAACTAGACATGCTGAATAATAATAGACATTTGCTTACTCTTACTGGTGAAGTCCGAAAGATTAGAATTTAGTATTCCCTGAAGTAAATGAAATGCGATTCTTGGGAGTAAATTTTGGAGGTTTGAGACTTGATCTTACTTTTCAATTGGATTTTGAAAAGAAGGGTATCTTTGTCTTGATTGAGTTCTTTTGAAAAACTCAACCGAATTCTCTTGCTGCAACAAGAAATGATACTTCATCTGGAGACTCTAATAAATAATTAATGCCTCGAGTCTCCTCATTTTGCTCAAGAACAGCGGCATAACAAATTTCAAGTATCCTATAGAAAAGCAAAATGACATCTGTATTTGGTTCTTCCATCCTACATTCCTTTATAAGGCAGCTATCCTTTGCCTTATAAAGGATTTGTAGTCCTCTTCATTACCACTCGGCCATTCTCTGGCAACTTCTTTGCAGCAGCCAGTTCTACGTCTCTAGCACGTGTTCCATACTAAAGACCAACAATAGAGCATTTCAGGAAGTCCATTCGATTGCATGTCGCAGTGCCAATTTCGTCCGAGAGGATTATATCAAGTTATCAACCTGCCCCAGCTCCTCATTTAAGTTTAAAGTACGAGCTTGAGCAAGAGTCCCTATCTCATCATCATACATACTGATACATTGATTTATGAATGATACATGTTGGAATTTCACGACATCAATAAGGAATTAAATAACCATACAAGATAAGTTTAATGAGCAAATTCAGAAGGCCAGAAAACTCATCAGGCTCGCTTAGATAAGTTGAATTACTGATATTGTCAAAAGGTTGCAGATACCACCATTTTGGCATGTCGAATTTTATATTTAATTCAAAACCAATGGAACTAACACATGATATCAAAAGGAGGCTAAAAAGGGAAGGAGGCTGGAAAGCAAATCACGTGGTCCAAGACCAAACTAACATATTTCCATGCTTTAACTCCAATCATTAACATTTCAATATGTACAGAGAAAAGGAGAAGTGAGAATCAAGTACATCAATTGACAAAAGCAATCCAAATAAGCACATTTACATACATCCTTTCAGTTTATCACAAGTGACACCACATTCAAGTATTTCCATAGATTCTAGTTACACAAAAGCTATTACCTTTGTGTCTGTCTTACGCCAACCATTTCAATATAGGACATAACAGAGGTAGCAAAAAGTAACACTGCAATCAAACCTTTGAAGGTCTTCAGTTAAGAAAAAATAGCAAAATGGACTCTCCACTTATCTTGAAGTCTACAGTACTTTAAAGTTTATCATTGATGATTATAAACATCATAGTTTCACGCTAATGTTCACCCATGCGTATAAATAATTCCATCTTTTTGACATCATCACAGAGAACCATTGTTGCTTTGATGTGTTGCTCTGTGGAATACAACTCAAATATGGGAGATTCAATGATGGAATAAATTTGATCACGAAGATCAGATTTGTCGCGATTTCCAATCTTGTCAATCAAGGCACCCATTCACTTGTCTTGACTGTCAGTAAAAAAATTTATAACCTCCACCATACCTTTAAGAAATTAACTCCAATCATTCAAATTTCAATATGTACAGAGAAAAGGAGAAGTGAGAATCAAGTACATTAATTGACAAAAGCAATCCAAATAAGCACATTTACATACATCCTTTCATTTTATCACAAGTGACACCACATTCAAGTATTTCCATAGATTCTAGTTACACAAAAGCTATTACCTTTGTGTCTGTCTTACGCCAACCATTTCAATATAGGACATAACAGAGGTAGCAAAAAGTAACACTGCAATCAAACCTTTGAAGGTCTTCAGTTAAGAAAAAATAGCAAAATGGACTCTCCACTTATCTTGAAGTCTACAGTACTTTAAAGTTTATCATTGATGATTATAAACATCATAGTTTGACGCTCAAGTTCACCCATGCGTATAAATAATTCCATCTTTTTGACATCATCACAGAGAACCATTGTTGCTTTGATGCGTTGCCCTGTGGAATACAACTCAAATATGGGAGATTCAATGATGGAATAAATTTGATCACGAAGATCAGATTTGTCGCGATTTCCAATCTTGTCAATCAAGGCATCCATTCATTTGTTTTGACTGTCAGTAAAAAAATTTATAACCTCCACCATATCTTTAAGAAATTTCTCATAATCACTCTCCGGAATCTTTTTACTTTTCTTGCAATTCTCCTTTTCATTGACATTAGATGATGTTTTGGTATACTCACCTTGTTTATTGGTTTGTTGAGATTCAGCTTCTTCGGGTTCAAATGCGTCAGCATTTTCATTTTGAGATGCTCTAGGAAATGCAGCAGCTCCAGTAGCATTTTCAGTTTCTCCCGAAGTCATATTAGGTTAATGACTAGAACCAGCTTCTTCATTGCCCTCAATATAAATAGGAAATCCCAAACTCATGTTGTTAAATAGTCCTGAAGATCGACTCCTTTGAATTTCCTCAACAACATCTAATGGTCCTTTTGCAAACTCTCCTGTTGCTCTATCCCTGCCAAAAAATTCCTCCCAATCCACAAACATCGGCCATTTTTTGGTATCCATATTTTTGGCATTTGGATCAACCTAGAAAATAATCATCAAAGAAAATGCATGTGGCATCAGGCAAATAGTGTAAAAAAATTATAATACCTTTTATAAAGTATTAATTACCCTTAGAAGTCATCCCAAAATTTGGGATCATCAACTATCTTAGCTCCACTTCGACTCTTAGCATGGCTATACTCGCATAACATTTCTTCCAATATCTTGTTTTAGATAAGACATGTGGTTCACCTTACAATCCGCAGTAGGATGATGTTTGCATAAATAACATTCTAGCTCTTTTAGGTATCCCGGCCTAAAGGTTCCATTATCATTTCTCCAACCATTAACACATGACTCTTTTAATACATCTATAAGAGTCTATTCTTCTACTGAAGTCCATGTCCTCGAGTCGAAGAAGTTGAATTTCTTGATGTTTTTGACGTGTGTGAAGATGTTTGACTGCTCATTTTGACTTTATATTCTTGTAGAATATTCTTTTTTTTAAAACCAAGAAGAGATTGTAATAATAGTACACATATTTAATAGTTGAACAAATCTATAACCATGTCATGAGGTAAGAATTGAGTCTGGAAACACTTGATATAAAAAATAAAATGCAGGAGAAACTAATCTATTTATAAAGTGGTTGGCTCTCCAGATTATTAGCTTAAAAACTTTTGCATTAAACAGGTTGTCATGCAAACATCCACAAGTGCGATTATGTCGAGAAACTGACTAGCTTCATGAGAACAACATATCTAATGTAGCCTTTCCGAAAGCATATACATTTCAGTCAAAAGGACTTCGTGTTTTCTTTCTTCTCAAAAAATGTTCCTGCGACATATCTACCTTGTGTGTTAGGAAGCTTTATTATTGTTAAATCCATCTGCATTTAATCAAAACTAACTAAAGTATGCTTTCTTTTCCCAAAAGTCCAAAAGAAAAGAGAGTGAACTAAAAACAAAAGAAACATGTGGAATGAAATTACCCGATATAACTAAACATAAAATAAAGACAGTACCACGAAAGAGTACAATACATCAGAAAAGGTTGAAGTATGTGCACATTTTGGGTCGCTAAAGAGTTAAAGACGTACGGTGCATAGAAGTAACCGTTTATTATTAAACTTTTCCTGCATAAGTTTTAGTAGTCGTAGTTCTTCAAGAAAGCATAATTAACACATATTAAAAAAATCACAAATTTCATAATAACATATTCTAAAAGTTTCAAGTACAAAAAGGAATCAAGACTCCCAATTAACTAGTGTAAGATCACTAGTTCACTGAAGCACAAGAGCTAGTCTAACTTCTGATAAAATGTTCACCTGAAAAGCCCAAACTAGCTAAACTACTCACAAAAAAAAGTATAATGTGCCACCACTGATTGGATCTTGCATTCCACATTGATTGAGATAACTCATCCCTCCAAGTGGTCCACTCTTCAGACGATTCAACAACATCAATATGTTCAGGTTGATTCGCCACTTGTTCTTGCGTATCTAGGTCTAACGGATCAACATCCATCTCTCTACGGATAAAATTCTGAATAAAACAACAAGCACTTATAATTCTGTTATGAACTTTAATAGAGTACCACAAAGAGCTCGTAAGAATTCCCCAACGCCCTTTCAATAACATTACGAGCCCTAGCATGCTTCATATTAAAAAGTTCTTCTTGACATCAAGGTGAGGGTTGTCACCTTGCCAATCCCTTAACCAATATCTATACCCTCTATAGGGTGAAAGAAAACCTTTTCCATTTATATATAAAGAGAATCCTAGGCCCGCCTACGTGGCGCCACCACAAATCAGAATTCCCTTTTAATTTATTTATTTCAAAAACTAGCCTTACCCTTTCATGAAAAGATGTGACTTTTATGAAAAGTTGCGACTTTTATGAAAAATTGTGACTTTTATGAAGAGTTGTATCTTTTATGAACAATTGCGACTTTTATGAAAGGTTTTGACATTTCCGAAGGGTTGTAACTTTTCCAAAGAGTTGTGACATTTTCAATAAGGCACAATAAGCATTTGTTCACACTACCCTTTATTGTCTATAAATATAGGGATATCCTCTCATTTTAAAACAACAAAAATTTCTAAACTTCTTCTTCTTCTTCTTCCGCACAAAGAAATAGATAACTACACAATAAATTAATTGTTCATATTCAATATGAAGTATGGACAGATTCTCAAGTTTACTGCAAGTTGTAAGTACTTTTCTTGAAGTAATAAATGTGTTTTCTCGACACTGTGATTGGAATAGAAGTGTAGTTTCAAATTGAACTTCATCACTCTAGTATGTTGATTTTAAAAAAACATTCAAACAACCTGAATAGTTTTGTGTAATATTTTTCTCTTTCAATTATATATAATAAGTTGAATTGTTTTCCAATATGATTCATTCTCGCTTTAATTTTCCATTTTACTAATTACTTATGATACATTTAAATGGGAACTTTAAAATGATATAGGTAAAGCAAAAGGTAGAGCTGAACTTTTTGCATATCAAAATTAGAATATTTGTTCACTTTTTTCACCCTTTTAAAATTTACTTATCTCTTCACCAACGATTATTTTTTTATTTATTAGAAAATTTATTATCTCAGGTTGATGTTCATTTGATTCCCCAAAAATATCAGATAGTAACACTTCCCGAAAACAAAAGGATAAATTATATAATTAAATTAAATATGATTGATTGCAGGATAAATAATAAGATGTTATAATTATTATTTTTCTTTACATTATTAATGTTCGTTACTACGTAATCTTGTATGTAAGATAATATAGTGTTTTAATTTTGATGACTGATAGATTTTAAGTATTATTTTATAAATTTTGTGATATTAAATTCCCGCATGATGCACGGAAAATTTTACTAGTTACCTATAATATTAACATAAGATTTAGTTACTTTTCTATTCTTTTCATGTACAATTACCTTTTTAAAAGATAAAATACATCATTTTTCTTGTGTTTTAATATGAATATATAAGCATATATACATGGCATACCCTCAGGAATTTAAACCATTGTGTCGCACTATAGCATCTCGTAATACGCGGCCATCAGGAGTTGATCCTTCCCAACCAGGTAACACATTAGTAAAATTGAGATTTCTATCACAAACTTTCAATATATTAGTACCTATATTTGTTAGGGTATATACTATTAATCATGAGTTTAGAAATAGTATTCTAACAATTTTCAAGATTAAATATCTTAGTAGGATATTTTTAGGGTATATACTATTAACCATGCATTTAGATATAGTACATTATAACAATCGTGATGGTTAAAAGTCTAAGTGGGAGATTGTTGGGATATATATTATTAACCATATGTTTAGACATAGTATTTATTGTTAGAATAATTATTTATTCATTTTTAATAGTTCATATATTCATTTATGGTGTCTTTTTACTTATATAGTAGATGATTTAGTGCGTAGAGTTGTAACTTATACACATTGGATTAAATCATCGGTTCTTCCAAGTATAAAGTTTTGTTTTCACAATCTAAGATGGGAATTGGACATGTCATCGGTACGATTGTAGCATAAGATTATATGTAGTTTATCTTGATTATGGGAATGGTATAGTTCCAACTTCTCGTGCTAGTGCATTTTGTATGTATTGAACGGGACCGAGTAGAGATAGTTGCTTTAGACTGACTCACAAAATTATTTTCTCTAAACTATTTAATGTACTTATATTCTTAATCCTGATATAACTATTATGATTTGTATATGTTAATTATTGTTTTGATTTATTAAAAGGTGAGATTCTAAGATGGGTCAATATGCTTGGTAGATTGGATGATAATAGTATATATTTGTGAAATAATAAGTTAGTTGACGAAATCCATGTCTTGATATAGAGATTGATGATATGTCTTTTTGAGAAGCTTACAAGTTTTTATCGTGTCAAAGCCTGCAAGTGGATTTATGAATCCTACACATGAAATAAGTTAAGCAGTGCTATAAAGGAAATTGATCATTGAATTAAATTCGTCAGTAATTTTATTTATTGATTAGTATCTGTAATCTTAACATGGGGAATTGCATTTGTGTTTAATGGAGAATTTTGAAATATAAATAGAGGAGTGCATTTATGAATTTCTAGTGGAATGATTTGTAATTTATTATGATAAGAATAATTCAAATTAATTATTTTGAATTATTTTCATAATAAGAAATCTCAGTAATTAATTATGTGGTTCCTACCGCTCCCATATTTAACTATAACTCAGAATCTATTCTAAGGGGAAAAGAGAGAAGTATGCATTGTTCTCTATTCTAAGGAAATGGAGAAGTATGTGTCTTTTTCTATTCTAAGGAAGGGAGAAGTGCATGTTTTTTTCTATTCTAAGGAAAAACTAAGTGTTTCTTCTCCTCTTTGGACTAGGAAGAAATCTCTATAAATAGGGATTCTTCTAACCCTTGAAGGTGAAAAAGTAATATCATCCATGTCACCTTACTTGTACTAAAGTTGACGGGCTTCCATACAAAATCAAGAATATGTTTATCACGAAAGAGGTGACCAAATTCAAGCCCTATAAAAAGAAGATTGGGCCACACGAATCCCAATAAAAGAGTCCAAAAAGCTGAACGCTTCAAGCCAAAAGTTCCTATATTAAAAGTTCCCTAGTTTAAAATGTTTCCTAGTTTAAAGTTTTCCTGATTTCCTAGTTTAAAGTTTCCTAGTTTAATTTTTTCCTAGTTTAAAGTTTTCATAAAAGTAGGATTTAAATCCCATTCTATTTGGGATAGGTTTTCCATATATATAGGGGTTGATTTTATTATTTTGAACATACATAATTAATATTATTTGAGAGGTTTCTCTTCTTTACACCTTTGTATGTGGTGACTATGGATTTATCTTACAACCTTATAAGAATGATTCTTTAAGAAGTAAGATTAATTCTTAATTTGATTTCTTTGGTTTCTATTCGTAAATTAAAGAAGGTTATTAGTCTTATACTAATTATTGTCTCTGAGTTTTTCCTAATACGGGTCTAGATCTCTTTTCATTCAAGTTCTTGAATTGAATCTATTAGTATCATAATTAGACTTAATCCAGTAACTTTGAATACTAAGATCAATTAGGGTTCTTAGCACTTTATTTTGAAATTGATAATTTTATTCTTGAATTTCTCATATCTTTCAATTTGCATCTTTAATCTTTAAAATTTCGCTTCTGCATTATTTTCTTGTTTATTCTGCTAACCCAATTCTTATCAAGTGGTATCAGAGTGGTTCTCAATGTTCCATTCGTGATAATCTTGGGAGTTTAAAATAAAAAAAATTTGTAGTTGCTTAAAAGTTTAGCTACAAAGCCAAAAAACTAAACGAAAATTATTAAAAAAAGAAGAAGAGAAATTTAATTGCTTGAGGATCAAAGTATTTTGAAGAAACTCCGGATTTGTTTTGACTCTTGATTTTCTATGTCGAAAAAGGAAAATCAAGAAGAGGGGAAATTTGATGTTTTTTTTCTGGTCATGCAAATTGGTGTTTTTCTTGTCACATCAATCCAAATTTGTCTAGATATTGATAAAAAAAATTATTTCTACATCTTACTTCTAAAAGGTTGTTACTAATAGGGTTTGTATATAAATCCTGAAGAATCCACCCAAAGGTAGTAATTTGAGTGAAAAAAGTTGAGAGAGTGAGATCAATAGAGAGAGAAAAAGCGAAACTGAGAGGTATTTGTTTCTTTAATATTTTTGAGATGTCTCAAACAAGTAAGGACATTGAAGCTGAAACTCAAAATGACAGCAACTGTGTTGATGTGTTGATCAAACTATTGGAGGAGAAGAATGTAACTGTCGCTAATTTAAGGAGATAATCTGCTTCTCATACAAGGTGTGTGATAAATGGTAATATTTGCTCTATGATTATTGATAGTGAAAGTGGTACTAATGTGGTAAGTTCATATGTTGTGGAGAAGTTGAAACTTACTTACATTAAGTACACTACTCCTTAAAAGTGGCGATGGTTGAATGATTTTAATCAGATTAAGATGACTAAGCAATGCATGATTTCTTTCCCCATAGGAAGATATTCTGATAATGTTCTTTGTGATGTCATTCCAATGCAAGATTGCCATATCATGCTTGGGCGGCCCTAGCAATTTAATAGGAATGCATTTCATGATAGAAGAAAGAATAGAGTTTCTCTTAAGCTAAACAAAATAAAATATACACTTGCACCTTTAACTCCAGCCCAAGTTTATGAAGATCAGAAACGCGTGAAAGAAGCAATGAAGAAATTTGAGAGAGAAAAGAGTGAGAGGAGAAAGGGAGTTCATTCTGACATTCCAAGAAAGGAATAAGGAGAGCTTGTGTTGTGTGAAGAGAATGGGATGTCAATTGAGAAAAAAAAGTGAGAATGAGAGAAAAGAAAAGAGAGATGACCATGAGAGCAAAAAAGAAAAGGATGATAGTGTGGTCGAGAGAGAAAAACAAGAGAGTTTGAGTGAGGTTATTTCTTATTCTAACTCTAGTATTCCTACTTCTTCTTCTAGTTGTTTTGATTCTCTTATAGATACTCATGGGAAAATATGCATTGAAAAATCAAAGTCATTGGATGAACTTATTTCTAAAGTGGTTGATACTACAAGTCCAATTGAGAAACTGTATGTTGATGAGAACGATAAAGGTAAAGAGAATTATTTTGGATATGTCCAAGATAAGGCGCATAACAAAACGTTCAACAAGGCAATTGTGGATCTAACATCAATGAGAAAGGAAAAATGAGCTGATGTTATTCCTTTGCTACATACGACCAAGTATGGTATGTACAATTGGTTCATTCACATTCTTTGTATTCCTAAAACACATAAAGTCTTCTTGGAGGTAATGAACTACACTCTTAATTCTTATGTTGGTGACTTCATTGATTTTGAGAATGATGATATTTTGATGTATAATAAGTCACTAAATTCAATCAACAAGCTCAATAAAAGTAATTTGAGATCTTTTCAATATGAGCATGACATAGTTGATTGTGGATTTCCACTTGTTGAAAAGAGGTGTGATGTTTGTGTGTGGAAGATTGTGAATGAGTTAGTTGATTTGTGTGATAACTTTTTGGAATATGATTCTTTATATGTAATGAGTCATAATTCTTCAAGTGTTGGTTATTGTGAGTTGACAAGGGTGTTCGCTACTAGTGATGATGACGTACATGATTATGAGCACCTTAATGCTTATTTGGATACAATGTATATTGAAGAATGGGTGACTAGTATTTATGTGGAAGAATCTTTGGGAGGTATAATTGAAGATGCTTGGCTATATCAAAAAAGTGTTCAATTTGATAGGAATTTTATATTGTCTTTGTCATGCCCATTGGAGAACATTATGATAGAGGTAAATTGAAGTTGCATGTATCATTCGCAATGACATCTAGACAAGGATTTTGTTGTGTTTTTATAAGTAGGAGAATTTTCTATTGGGATGATGATGTTCACATGCTTTATAAGGGTGTATTTATACATGCCAGGATTAATTGGGTTAAGTGGACACATGATCACTATCTTGCTTTGTTCCTACCTTTGTTGCTTTCGAGTAATGGATGTTGTTTGCTAATGCATGTCGTCTTGATTTTAAGTGATTTAAATTTGAAGACGAATTGTTTTCAAGAAGAGGGGAATGATAGCATCTATGTCAGCCTACTTGTACTAAGGTTGACGGGCTTCAATACAAAATCAAGAATATATTTACCACGAAAGAGGTGTCCAAATTCAATCCCAAAAGAAAGAAGATTGGGCCACACGAACCCCAATAAAAGAGTCCAAAAGATGAACGCTTAAAGTCAAAATTCCTATATTAAAAATTCCATAGTTTAAAAAGTTTCCTAGTTTAAGGTTTTCCTATTTTCCTAGTTTAATGTTTCCTAATTTAAAATTTATCTAGTTTAAAGTTTTCCTATTTTAAAGTTCCCATAAAAGTAGGATTTAAATCCTATTCTATTTGGGATAGGTTTTGCCTATAATAGGGGTTGATTTTATTATTTTGAACAGACATGATTAATATTATTTGAGAGGCTTTACACCTTTGTGTGTGGTGACTATGAATTTGTCTTACAACCTTATAAGAAAGATTCTTTAAGAAGTAAGATTAATTCTTAATTTGATATCTTTGGTTTCTATTCGTAAATTAAAGAAGGTGATTAGTCTTATACTAATTGTTGTCTCTTATTTCTTCGTAATAGGGGTCTAGATCAGTTTTGATCTAAGTTCTTGTATTGACTCTATTAGTATCAAATTAGTCTTAATTTGCTAACTTTGAATACTAAGATCAATTAGGGTTCTTAGCACTTTATCTTGAAATTGGAAATTTTATTCTTGAATTCCTCATATCTTTCAATTTGCGTCTTTAATCTTTATAATTTCACTTCTGCATTATTTTTTTTTTTTTTTCTGGTAACCCGATTCTAATCAATAAGTTTTCTATACAATACTTGCCCACCCAATTATTGAGAGAGTTCAGAAGTGAACTTGGGATCACTGTAGAAGATCGCAGAAGTGACGTCCAGTTTGTGGACTAGCTTGTGGATTTGGTTGAAGGTATCTGCTCAAGCTTCAAAAGATAATCCTTGAATTAAATTTTAGAAAGTTTATGTGATCCAGAATGATTCTATATTTTCTAGCATAAACTACGTGTTGTCTATTATTCATGTAAGAAGATAAATTCTGGTATGCTTCCATTGTGTATATAGTTTTCCAACAATTGGTCACAAATTCATGCTTACGTCATTACAGGTAACTAAAGTATATATCATGAGAATTTCTTTCGCAAGAAATGTGAAAAGTTTATGAAGTGTTAGTGGCAATTTTGATTTCGAAATAGCTTTACAAATTCATAAAACTCATTAATTTTGATTGGTATATCAATGAAAATAAAGACCAAAAAGGAAACGGTGGCAGTGACCTGTTTTTCTTAATTTGTTAGTGTGAAAAGAAAATCACGTGTCCAATTCCTTGTTCATGTAAGATGTGGCAATGAGAAAAAAATTTCCAACTATTGATTGAAACAACGTTGTTAGCAGAAGTTCTCCATGATTCTTGGAATCATGTTGGACTTCCACTATTATAAATTAAAAAATAATAAAACAATACAAAAGTGGGAAAATTTATCCTTACCTGGCAGTAAGCAATTGACGTGCCTGGTGGAAAAGTATAAACTTTCTTGTCACATTACAAGTTTTATTGATATTGTTAATTTTTTGTCTTGTTGGCTATAAATTTTTTGTGGTCCATTGAAATTGTTAGTTTGTCTGATTGCCTAGTTTGATGCACCAGTTAGAGTTAATTGGAATTGGCTTGATTTTATTCTACAAAATTTTTAATTATATGAGCATATTATTTCTCCTTCTCATGTAAATATATTAACACATACAGATATTAAGAATTTTATAATTAATAAATGGTTACCATTATATGGTTTATTTATTTGGAATTATTCGTAATTTTTAATATTCTGAACACTATCATAGTCTTCTTCATTCTATTGAAATGTAAAGCTTAAATCAATTGGAGTTTTTACATCGTTAAAAGTAAAGTACTTGAACTTGTACAGTACTCTTTCAATATAATGAGATTGAGGTAATGTGTCACGACCCAAGCCTACACCCTGGACGTGGCCTTAACTCGAGAATCATTGTTGGCCGCCAAGCGAACTCTTATCCTGGATGATTACAAGCGGAAGACTAATTCAACCATGCATAAGCATTAAATTGAAAAAAAATGTTTAAAAACAGTTTATTGAATCTCAAAAATTCACTGAATATACTGTGTATGAAACATAAATAAAATAAAATATTTGAAACGGAAAAACTCTCCAAAATGGTCTATCTATGAAGCCTCTACTGTATAAAGATGTATAAAGATGAGTGTCTAGACAAGACCCATGACTGCTAAAAAACTATTACTAATAACTCACAAAACTGGAGTCCTCTGAAAGTAAGGAGGTCGTACTTAAAAGCTGACGAGTGGATGAAGTGATCTCAAAAGAATCTTATTGAGGATCTTAAGAACCTATATTTGTATTATAAAAAGATGCAGGTCGAATCACATCACTACATTGAATGTACAAGTATGTAGTATAGCTGAATAACAAATAACTGAAAGAAAGAACTATAATAGGTAAAACATAAACTCAACTTAATGTAAAAGATTAAAGGAATAAAACCATTTAAAACTTTACAAAAATACTTACTCATCTCTGAACCTCAACATAATAAGTGATATGATAAAAAAAAAAATACCCTTTTAACTCTATTTGGGAGATTCTCTAGCCGACAACCATCACTATGAGCTACGTGATAATACAACGTCTCGCCCACGCTGCCAGAACTGTCTTATACCTTTCTGGGGTATAGAACTTCTCAACTTAGTGGATCCACCAAGCTATGCTTAAAAACAATAAGAAATGATCTAAAAAGTATGATCCTTTACCCATGTTGGCTAACATGGTTTAAGAAGATTTTTAGTTGTCAGAACTCATCCTCATATCGGTGATCAATAGTATCCCAATAATATATATAACTCATGCTCATATGTTTAGAAATATTACTCTTTCTCTGGTTTGAGATAATTGTTCAAACTACCCTCTTAAAAGAGGTAACTGCTCTTGAAATATATTTTGAACTCATAACTCATTTAGAAATCTCAATTTCTCTTTTATCAATGTAAAAATTGATAACTCTGGGAATACATAATCCCCTTATACTCTTGCTCAATTCGTACTTGAAAACTGTTTCTAAAAAAACATATCATAATCATATTTTTATATGATCATTGATGACTCTGAAAGTCATACTGCATAAATATTGATGATATATCTAGATACCATACTGTTCATACATTGATGGTATACTCGATTGTCATACTATTAGAACCTCTTTTCTCAAAATTCATATTTACTTTCTCAAAACTCAGTTTAAGGACTCAAGTGTTGGCTTTAAAAGCTTTTCAAAATTTATAACTTAAAATAGGATTCATGCTGAAATATAGAAATGAACAAATCAACTCAAGGATCTCAAAAATAATATTGAAACTCAATAATTAGGAATAGAATTTTTAAGAGAAACATAAACTCAAGAACTCAAAATCAACTTATCTCAAGAATACTCAATTCTAGGGAAAGAATCCTAAATTACTCTTTTACTGATTTGAAAGTAGATGTAGGACGTGAGGACGAACTAATCTAACACTATGATAGCCTTACATGCCTGGAAGAACAAGGTTCTTGAAGAATCTTGAAAAATAACTTGATTAGAAGCCTTGAAACCTTAGCTTGAAGGAGGACAATCAAGAAAACCTTTCTTGAGATTCTTGAATTAGTTTCTTGAAATCTCTATGACCAAGAATTATGATTTTCATTAGTGATTCATTGTATGGAGGAATTTGAGTTGGAAAGAATGAAATTCTTGGAGAAGGACTTACTTGGAAGAAGAATCTTGAATTGAAGTCTTCTACTTTGATTTTTCCTTAGGGTTTTAGGTTAGGGCTTGAGATATAAGAAAATGATGGATTAAGAGATGAAAATATGATTGTTTTGGGTCTTTAATTAGTCAATAACTTCATTTAGGGTTTTCTT
>JAJOOH010000736.1:0-42660 GCA_029582605.1 Solanum gracilifrons
TTTCTTACACTTTGTAAAGTGGAACTTTTTCTTACACTTTATAAAGTGGAAGAAAAAATTCCACTTTACAAAGAGGAATAATTCACGTTTTTATCTCTTTATGAAGCTTTTGCAGTGTTTATCATACAATTATATTGATTTGACATATCATAAAAACGGAAAAAATTATTTCACTATGTATTTTTATTTTGTTATTCTGAAAAATCCTCCAATCTCTATTTAAGGAGGACATTCAAACATAGTTGATAGCACCTACAACATAAAGTCTTCTATATTTGTAGGACGTTAAATGTAAGTGCTATCAACTATGTTTGAACGTCCTCCTTAAATAGAGATTGGAGGATTTTTCAAAATAAAAATAATAATTTTTTTCGTTTTTATGATATGTCAAATCAATATAATTGTATGACAAACACTGCAAAAGCTTCATAAAGAGATAAAAACGTGAATTATTCCTCTTTGTAAAGTGGAATTTTTTCTTCCACTTTATAAAGTGTAAGAAAAAGTTCCACTTTACAAAGTGTAAGAAAAACTTACACTTTATAAAGTGTAAGAAATAGTTCCATTTTATAAAGTGTAGGAAATAGTTCCGTTATATATTAAAATATACAGGTTATGAGACTAACGGAAAACGTTTAGAATATTAGATAAAGTGGAATTTTTTCTTCCACTAAGCCTATTTTAGTTACTTCCTAAAGTAGTGGCTTATTTTGGTCACTTTTATGTTTTTGTGGCTTATTTAGGTTCCCAGCTCATCAATGTATGGGTTGATTTCCCTTTTCTTTTTTTCAACAAATATCAATCTGGATTTATTTATGAGATTTTTGTTTCAAGGAATTAGATGCTATAATGATAATAACAAGTTGCTTGCTTTTAGTGTTAAAAAAAAATAGTGTTTCTTGATTTTTAGATGAAAATTTAATTATACCAAATCATGAGCAAAATTTTCTTTTTTAATCTACTCCAAAAAGAATGTCATTTTCACAATTCACCAATGTAATGTATAACTTTTAATATAGGCTTTCACAATTCCACAATGTAATGTATAACTTTTAATATAGGCCTCAAGTTGTTTACCCCACCTATATAAGTTGCAAACCAAACCTTAGAAGAAAATAATTAAATGATTTAACTTATGTACACTGATAGTGTGAAGATTTTTTGCACTATCAGCATAATTTAGAGTGTTGTGATTTTAGTCAACAATGTCGTGAAGCTTATGGAATTTTTTATGATCAAGATCTTGAAAAATCTTTGCTTGATTGAGACCTTTGGGCTCGACTCAATCTGTTCATCGCGTCCTTGTTGTTGCTGTTGTACTTATTAGTTCGGTTTCTTCTAGCATTTGGCAACGGAGGTTTATTCTTGATGTTTGTAGTGGAATTAGGATGAGATTCAGTACTTGTCGGAGAACTCTGAGGACTCTGAGATTTTTCAGTTGGTTTTGAAGTACTTGAAGATGTGCTTGTAGTAGTTGTAGTAGTAATAGTAGTACTGCTACTTCCTGGCTCTAGTAGTCTAAAGACTGTTGAAAGTCTACTCTTTATTGGCTCCTGCAACATACAATTCTTGGCTTTGAAGTGTTTGATCTTAGTGTTTGATAGGAGCAAAAACTGAGAAATGTACCTCATTAGAGCCAACGTCGTCTGGTTTTGTTTCCTCTTTGTCTATTACTTTCTTTTTTCGTTCCTTTTGTGATTGAGAGCGTTGTCGAGTCTTGTACCTGCATGAAAGGGAAACAGAATAATGAGAACATGAATGTCGAATCACTTCAATAGAGACTTAAGTTTGGGATTAGATGTAACAGGACATGAAACTTTATTGGCAAAGTCATTATTATTGTTTTGTTAGTGTAGTGTGTTTAGATATGGCTTATGTTATTTTTGCTGCAATTTTGTATTTTTCTTCTTGTTCTCCAAAAACAAGGCAGTCTTTGGGGTATCCGATCGGAGTTTGGAAAACATTATCAGTGAAAACAAATGAAGAACTTAGCAAAACAGATTAAACTAAGCTCAAGCTTGACATATTCTTCGAAAATGGACTTGGGACCTAATTCAAACGCAAAAGCTAACTTTTGAGGCGCGGATTAAGGATTACAGTCCATAACCTCGACTTGTATCTGGCTCTAACAACGCTAAACACAGAATTCTGATGTTTCAAGAAAACAATTTTGGACGTATAGATGAGCTCACTTACCTTCTCTTCTCAAGCTTTAATGCTGCCACAGGATCCTCCTTATAGACTACAGGCAGCTCAGAGAGTTCACATGCCAACGGGCTCATACTAAAGAACTGTATCGAAACATTTTCCAAAATCAAGAGACAAAAGAACTTCATTTAACCAATCACCTCTAAATAGTATCACAAACTTGTAGTTAGGATGACATTGAATTGATAATTCAATTAAACATTTACCTCATCTTGGAGAGCTGAACCTGCAGAACCGCGATTTGCAGGATTTAGCGCAAGAAGAATGCTTAAGAGCCTCCAAGAAGATGCAGGGAAGTGCCTGAAAGCTTCCTTCTTGTTAGACCTGTAGGTATATGGCGGCCTGAAGGTAGTCGAAAGTTTCGTTTTCCTCCAGTAATCCTCTGTAGGTGTACCACAGAGCTTGAATATCTTGTGCAGCTGTTCCACCTACAGCATTTTTCAACAATTATAGTATTGTAAACATTATTTAGAACATGCTGAATTAAATGACAATCGATAAAAAATACTCCCACCATTTCAATTTGTCTGTCCAACGTAACTTTGCTTTTTAATCTGTTTCAAAAATAATTCCTCTTACCACAAGATTCAGAAGTATCGTATACTTTTTCTAAAACTCCGTGTCAAGTCAAAACCAGACAATCAAATTGATACAAAGGGAGTAAGAGTTATTAGCTTCTTGATGATCTACTCAATCAAACATTGGAAAATTTTCAAAGTTAAGCTAGTACCTCGGTGCGACCTGGGAGAATGGGCCTGCCTGCAAACATTTCAGCCATGAGGCAGCCTGCACTCCAAAGATCAATACCTATTCCATAATCTGTAGCACCTAATAGTAGTTCTGGAGCTCTGTACCAAAGTGTGACAACTCGACTTGTAAGAGGACGTTTCTTTTCAGGATTAAAGTGATTTGCAAGTCCAAAATCAGCAATTTTTAGCATCCCATTTTTGTCAATCAACAAATTGGATCCCTTAATATCTCGGTGCAAAATACCCCTCTCGTGGCAATGCTTCAGCCCCGAGAGCAGTTGCTGCATGTAACACTTAATCTGAAAGCGGGCAAATGCTTTGAAAATCAGCAAATGCAATGGCAAACATCAAACGTTGAAAAGAATGGTGTGAAAATGTGCTGCTGACCTGTGCTTCATTGAGCCTCATATCAGGCCGAGATATTATGCTAGTAAGATCAGACTGCATGTATTCGAAAACTATATAAAGACTATAATGCATTCTGGAAGTAGCCAATCCTTCAAGCTTTATGATATTTGGATGGTCCAATTTCTGCAAGATCATAATCTCTCGAGCCATGAACTTTATACTCTCTGGTTCTGAGGTATCAAAACGAACTTTCTTTAAGGCAACAATCATCCCAGTATCCCTGTCCCGCGCTCTATATACGTTGCTATAAGTCCCTGAACCTACCTAAAATATCAAAAACTTATATTAAATTCAATTTAACTACTCAGCTTTGCATCCAATATATTCATAAAAAATGCAACCAAAGAAAAAAAAAAAGAACACAAACTCAATCTAATTTAAGCCTGATGTTTCTTAATTAAACAAGAGTATTTATTGGAAACTTCTAGTACAACAACAACATACCCAATAAAACTCTACAAAGTGGGGTCTAAAGAGGGTACAGTGTACGTAGTCCTTACCACTATCTCTCAGAGGTAAAGAGGCTGTTTTCGAAAGACCCTCAGCTCAAGCAAATCATAGCAGTAATAAAACGGAAAAAGATAGTGGGGAGAAACATGACAACTAATAGCACAGCAGTGCGGTGCATATATGCAAAGGAACTGTAACAAGAAGTCAATAACAACAAAGTGCAATCACCTAAACATTGTTAAACAACAGATTATATCAAATACCAAAAGCAAAAGGCTAGAGTTTAAGTTATATATTACTGAAACTTGATTAGTTATATCAGGTCATAACTCATTTTTCAAGTTTAACATAACCTGACAGTGTAAAAATTCTTTCTTTATACCGTCAGTGCATAGAACATAAACTCGAAGGTTAATTCCAGCATTCCACTGTTCAAATAGATGGGAAATTATGAAGATACATACCTTGTCAATTTTTTCATAAGAATCAGCACTTTTTGGGACTAAACCAGACAAAACTTCTCTTGGAATATTATCAACTAACCATTTTGGCCATCCATCTATTAACTCTTCCTCCTCGTGAGTTGTTGTTGTTGTCTTGGTAACTTTCCTATCAACATCATTGTTCTCATTAGTTTGCTTTTTTTCTCCCTCATTTGTGATCACCAAATTGATCCTTTCATTGATAGTATCTCTGTCTGCATCACTTAATCTCCTACCAGCAGCATTTTTCTCCCTTAGTTCATGAGGCCTCTGTCCAGTAGACCTCCTTGGCCTAACATGTTCTCCTCTACCAACATATCCACTCTCTAATTTCAACTTTTCTAGTCCCCGAGGCGGCGAATGCATTGAAGGCTTTGCTTGAACACACCCCATAAGATGGAATATCTTTTCAAGTTTCTAAAATAGTTGTAATTATATTCACGACTAATAGCACTGTCTGGCCAAGTTTTGGAAATCTAAAAGTTTGGTTAAGTTTTTATGAATAAAATAAGTGTTTTTGAGCAATAACAGAACTGAAAAACATAGTTATTCCTAGAAGCACTTTTGTAACTTGGCCACGTGTTGCTCTAATATTGACAAAAGTGTTTTTCAAATCGATTAGTCAAACATAAACTGTTACTACTTCAAAAATCACTTCTCAAAATAAGCAGATTTTGAAAACTTAACCGAACAGACTATAAATTGTGACATAGTCAAGAAAAGGTCATGAATTGTTGATCAAATCAAGCAAAAAGAAGACACATGGAGAACAGAGAAGGAACTGAAAAAAAAAAAACTGCAGGCTGAGCTAAAAATATGAGAATATATATAGAGAATTAGAGTAATTTTTTTTTTTTATAAAAGTGACAAGAATTTAGCCGGCAAGGCCGGCTATTATCAGCATAACATTAATGTTGTCTTCATGTTGTTGTAGTCTACTCCATTAGATGGCATATTAGTTTAGTTTATTAGAATAAAATGAGTTAAACACGTGTTAAATAGGTTATAAATGTTTCGAGTTTAACTTACATACTCTACGTAATTAATAACATGAGAAATAAGATAAATCATATTTCATGTTGAGAAAATAAAAATATTGGGACTTCATTTAACATTTCAGTGGTGATAAATCCTTGTTTTTTTCTGAATATACATTGCTTTTCTTTTTCTTTCTCCGCTTCTCCCTTTCCAATTTTATTAACAACTTAAATTGCAGTAATTTTCATCACCTTGTAAAAACTTTAACATTCTTTTTATTTGGCTTAGTTATTACTATCATCTTTTCAAGTTACAATAATAATACATTCAGTGTAATTTCATAAAAGTAGAGTTGAAAGAAGGTAAAGTGTATGTAAACGACCTTAGCTTATCACTAGCTTGGAGGTAGAGAGGTTGTTTCCAATAAACTCCTAGATCAAAGAAAATACAGACAATAGAGAATGTACTGGCAAAATACTATAGATAATCTATTAAATCATCCTAATTCCTAACAATAGTCATAATAAGACAAAACAATAATAGAAATGTAAAAAATCATAGATAATAACCAAACTCAAAGGGCAAAATAACTTCGAAAGTATTACCACAACTAATAATAAGGCCAATCGTATAAAAAGAGTATTACCACAACCAAAAAAGGTCACTACAGTGTCTAGTGGTAAATTTGCTTACCACAACTAATAATATGGCTAATCATATAGAAGAATAAGTGAGACGATGCTCAACTATTTAACTAATTAACCTCCTACCTTAATCTGTGTCGTCTTCTTTTTTGTGTTAGCACTAAGAGGCGGAAATCAATCTTAGTAAATTATGATACGACGCTACAGCTATTTTACTGATGTGGGCTGTGGAAAACGATTTTTTAGCTTGTTTGGATATGGTTCTGTTATACCTAGTCTCATAATATATTGTATTGTATATTACTTCATAGTATTTTAAAAAATATAATATTTAAATAGATTGTATCATTTCATGTCATTATATTATATCACATATCAGCCATATAAGAATTAACTTACAAAAGAAAAACAGAATATGAAAATAGATTTATAATAAAAATTTAGAGTAAAGATTAAAATAAGATAAATAATAAGTAGAGTCAAATAAAAAAATAAAGAAAAGGTAACAATGCCACTACAGTAAATAAGTTGTTACACAATAATTTTTTTTATTATTACATAATAGTAATAAATTTAATGATATGATGCAATAATAATTTGAGTAACCATTTAAATAAATTATATTATTTAAAATAATGTACGATACAAGTTACGACCATCCAAACATAGTGATTTGAGCTGATGATGGCTACTGCCAAAAATGTATTGTCTTTTTTCTTTCTTTCTTACGATATAAAAAGTGTTGTCTTGAACAAGAAAAGAATTTAGTATATACTCTCTCGTCTCAATTTATGTGACACATTTTAATTTATGAGATTTAAATAAGTTTATCTTTGATCATAAATTTTTCATACTTCTAAATATTTTGGATTTTCAATTATGTTACTTATAGTACTTTCTACATAGTTATGACTATATAAATTTCATTTTAAATAAACAATCTTCATGCACAAATTCTCGATAAACTTAAACGGTTTAACCATAAAAAACGAAAGCATGTCAATATCTACTCATGTCGGCAAAATTGAAAAACATCTCCGAAATACTTTTAAATTTTTTTTTTTTGCAAAAAATAGAACTTTAAATCAAGGGAAAAAGGTCCAAATTTGCCTCTAAATTTGTGAAATAGTTTGGGATAAAAAATGTATCTCTGTCATTACAAGATTGGTCCAAATAATACCCTTTTTAATAAATGAGCCCTTTTATAATGAGAAGGGTCAAATTTGCCTTGCTATGTGAAATGACCCAAATTTTAGAATTAAATTGATTAGTAACGAGCTCATCTAAAATTGTCCCATTAAAGAAAAAAAATGGTACTTAGCTCATTGCAGAACCTAGGTAATTTTCGATTCCGTATTTCGAGATTGATCTCTAAGCCTACACACAAGCAAGCACGAGAGAATTGCTTCCTCTAACGAACTGCTAAACTACAACAATATAATTATGAGTTACTTTTATAAGATAATAGTCAAAAACATAATTAACTATCACGTTTTTCACAAATTCACATCAAAACTATGAGTTGTTCCCTTTTCTTACGTAAATTAGGACTATACTGTATATAGTGCAATGACAGGGCTCAAACAAATAAAATTTGCAATTGTATTTCTTTTACAGAAAATTACAAAGGAGAGCATCTTATGGCAAGATTTAGTGATATGGAGGAACCTCATTCCAAGTCTAGTATCCCAAAATTTGAGAGAAGGATCTTAACTTGATCCACGAAGTCAGAACCAGTTGCATATTCTGTTAACATCCCAACAGCAAAACCAAACATTGCCCATCTGTTCAACAGACATATATAATCAGTACAAGTTAATACCATTCCAAAGTGCTTGTAAGAAACTATGTTCAAAGCTATATTCGATTTATCAGCACATATTGAGCGCTCACCCAAAATTATACGTCTTTTTACCACCTCAAAGCAATTGATAATAAACAACGGAAAAAGGATGTGCTACCACAAAATTGTTTTAGAAAGTCAGCTACATATATACACTTGAAATCTTTCATAAGTATTATTTGGATGATGCAACATAAACCTGAAAGAATCTAAGTCTCTATAACTGTTAAGGACATGAGAGTTATATGGTCGATCGATCATCATATGCCTGAAAGTTTTTTTGGTGTCTGGTATCAGAGCCACTATTTCCTAAAGTGAACTGCGGCATGTTTTCTTATACAATGTTTCAAACCCCAACATAGCTTGGCTGTACATTCCATCAAGAAAATACCACTTTTTTTTTTATCAATGCTTCAGAATGCCCATTGTCTAAGAGTCTAAGAAAAAGAACAAGCTTCTTAGAAATCACATGATCAACTATACACGTATATAATGATGATTTTCACCATCCAGTCAAACTGTGTTGTATACATTATGTCCATAGGCAACAATTCTAAGTCACTCGAGGAAATGGTGAAGCTGTTTTTTTCTATCGAAGGATTCAAGAAGCTTCAGTTGCAGGTGTGCTGCCAAAGCTACCCCAAGTAAATATCTCTTAAATGGATTCAATGATAATCAAGTTCAACACTCGAAGTATTCTGAATGTAGTCAATCACTTTGAGTTTATGAGAACACAAAGAGTCATAGAGATGTGAAAAGTTTTGCTTTTGTTGTCGACTGACCGACCTGTTAGCAGTGCTATACTAGATTGGCACCTTAACTGGTCCCTATACAGCTACTCCTCCCACTCTCAACCGCCTTTTCTTATCTTACTAGTAGCTCTATCTATTGGTACCAGCCAGGGAACTCCTTCTTTGCGAGCTACTTACTCTATCTGAACCCTCTACCAACAGATGCACAAATTGCACTGGTCACTGTGCATAATGCCCTCTAAGCCAAGCCAGTCAGTCATTCGAAGGACTGGGGCTAGGTTTTTTCTTTCTTCTGGCCGTAGGTGTGATCCATTCGAAAAACAAAACTTAACTTAGGCTCCATAAGATGGAAACATAAATGTTTGGTTTTGACAGATCTCCATCTTAAACCAAATTAAAGCACCAAACTCTGCTTGTTGGAACAACTTAGATCAATGCCAAAATCAGTCAAGTTATCATAAAAACTTCTTACCACTCTAAAAACTGGATCACTGATATTCGTTAAAACTGAAAACAGCAATTAAAGATATTATAGCCATTACTTAAAAAATTAAATAAATCCAAATTCTCTCAAATTGTTAATTAATTACCTGCCATTAGAAATTTCATTCTTTCCAATAAAACCAAAGAAGGGCCCTTGATTAGCTTCCTCAAGCTTCTTCTGCTTGAAATACTCTTGAAGCTCCTTAGCTTTTTGCCTCTGGAATTCCATGGTAATTACATTTTTGCCCTCCACAGCAGCCACTGCAACCTGCTTAGGCGGAGACGGAGGCGGTGGCGGTGGCGGTGGCGAAGAAGATGAAGGTGGTGATGGTGGGGTAGGTTTCACAGGGGTAGGGGGTTGTACCATAGGTCTTCTTAAAGGGCCATCAGCTTGAGAACTCCTAATGGTAAGTGTGGTAGAAAATCTGAAATTATAGGAAGTAGAAGAAGAAGAAGATGGGTTTTGAATTTTGATGCAGGGGAAGGAAGAAGATGATGCTACTGACATTTTCTCTGTCAATTTTTTTTGTGGATTGTTGAAGAAGGGGAGGGAAAGTTTGTGGAAGGGTATGGTTTAACTGATTATCAGAAACTGGATAGCGAAAGGTGTTTTGTGGATAGTATGTGGCCAAGTTTCGTACTACAAACTATGTCAATAGCAACTTGTATTTTTTTTTATATATGAGTCACAGCTACTCGTCATACATTTGAAGTTAGAAACTTATTACTAGTTGTTATACATTTGAAATTTATAAAAAAAAGTTCACGCTCTCAAGTTATAACTTTTTGAAAATTGAAATTATAGTTAAATATGTATTTACTTTAAAAAAAAAAAAAAGATGTCAATTTGTGGGTAAAAATCTCAAAAAATTGAAAATTGGTATGAGCAAGTGTTTGAAAATTTAAAAATATTTGAAGATCAGAATCGGAGCTTTCATAATTTATCACTAAATGCTAGCAATATTCATAAGCCCTTTTTAATTGTTAAGAAGCGTGGTGAAATGAATATCATTCTTAATGAAATTTCTCAAATTCAAATTTTGAAAATGAATTTTTATTACTAAGAAGATTTTATGTTCTAGTAGTTTAAAAATATTATTCATTTAGTTTATCTGAGATGATTCTGTCATGTATCTAGTCAGAATATTTCATGTATCTTGATTATTTATTAAAGATATATATGCATTTTCTGTTAAATATATATAAGTTGTTTTCTGTCATGTATTTGAGCATGTTATTCTATGTATATGAGATTTTTCTATTGTGATTTACTGTGTTTTATTTGTGTATCTGAGACGTTCTGTCATGTATCTGGTCATACTTCAACGACATCGTTGTAGAACACATTTTTATGAAATTACGGCAATCACAAATTTATTGGATACATACTTCAGATACATAAACAAATTTCAAATACATGTATCTGCGATATATGCTACATGTAATTGGTACATAATTAATATATTTAAGTCATTAAGTATGTATCAGATACACATATATAACAGATACATCTAAGGAAATTAGATGCATGAATCAGATACATACTTCAAATACATTAGTAAAAGGCATGTATCCCGATTCAGTTAATTAATGAGTTTGATTTATACAAGATTTTCAAATCAAAAAGGTATGTATTTAGTTCAAAAACAACAATAACTTTTATCAGATTATTCAACGAAGTAACAACCAACTAGAGTGCGAAAAACATGTTGTTCTCTAAACATGAAAATTGAAAATAAAAAATCTCAAAATTCAAAGAAACAAATTCAAAATTTCTGAAAATAATTTTTTTTCACTTTTTTGTTGCTAAAAAATAAATGGAAGAAAGTAAAATATTTTTGAATTTTTAGAAGTTGTTAGACAAAATATATTTAAAATCTGTTAAAGGAGTGATTTCCTCCTTAAATTAAACATTTTAGTTAGAGTCCTTAGTTAAATATGTATCCTGCTTTGTTAATTTTTCGGATACATGTATCCGTCGAATTAAGATACATGTATCCAACGAACAAAATGTGGTAGAGGAAGTAATATTGAAAACTACCGTGAATATTAATAATTAGAACATAAACTAGTGGGATTTATGTTGGTACCCTATTATGTTAATACTAAATTGATTAAAACAAAAAGAAAAAAGACCAATTCTTTTTTTCTTAACCCATAGGAAAATGAAAAGTTCACGAGGAAAAAATGTATTGCCTTTGCTCCACAAATTTACAAAGCAAATCATAAAAAGGAAATCACTAATCAGTTGGTTATAATGTACTGTATATTGTCAACACACATGATTATACAGCAAATTGCAAAGCAACTCTATTTGAACTTGGCAATCTCACCCCTAAACTTCAGGAGAAGGGGTGCCTCCTCACAAAGGGGGTTGCAGTGACCAGGCTCGGGTGATTGTATAAGTCTAGTTTTTTTCTTTTAGCATAGTGCTTTGGAAACATAAGCAGGTTTGTTTGAATGGAAAAATCACAAACAGTATGACAATCTCTTGAAAGTTCCCTATAAGATTTGATCCTATCTAAAGACCCGAAGGGAGTGATTGACACACGAGAAACCACCATCGACCATCAGATTATGACCACTTATATACCTTGATTCATCACTGGCTAAGAAAAGCACGGCATTAGCAACATCATTAGCCATCAATTCCACGCCCTGCAAGTTAGCATTCGTGGCAACAAAATCACGAAAACCTTCCATTGCATCATCAGTCTTTTCATCCTCAGGCAAATGAGCCAGAGCTAATCCAGTTGCAACAGCATAAGGAGAAACACAATTCACACGTACACCATGTTTTCCCATCTCAGCTGCAACGTTCTGCGTAAGTCCCAAAACAGCATACTTGGAAGCTGCATAACCATGAGGTCCGATTCCACCAATGGCACTTGCGACACTGCACAGAGATAATATTGCTCCCTTCTTTAGTGGTATCATTATGCGAGCAGCATGCTTCATTCCAAGGAAAGCACCTTTCAAGTTCACGTCAAGCACATTCTCAAACACAGACAGTTCATAGTCACGGATATCTCGAATAGGGGGCCCAGACAACCCGGCATTATTAATCATTATGTCAAGTGTACCAAACTTTTGAACGGTAAAATCAACTGCATTACTAATATCAGCTTCTACAGTCACATCACAGTGGATAAAACACACATTCTGGTCATTACCAAGGGTCTCACAAACATGCTGTCCAACTTCATCTCGAATATCAGCAATGCATACTCTTGCACCATGCTTATGAAATAGACGTACTATGCTCTCTCCTATGCCAGTTGCCCCTCCAGTGACTAAAGCAACTTTTCCCAATAACCTGATATATCAGATGAATGGTCAAGTGAATTTCCGGGAAAAAAAGATAACTTTAAGTGCATGGTGATAGCTTCATCGAAAGAGAGTTCTCTTATAATGAAAAAAGAAAAACATTTCCCTGTCAAAGGAAGGATTTAAATCTTCAACATTCCTAACAAGAGACTGAGAGAAGAGTGAGAACTCTTAAGTTCCAGTCAGCATCTTAATGGTTGAGCAGGAAATAATTTATAACTTAAACACATTATTCACATTTGGGGGAGAAGGGGAGGAAGGATCGGAATTAGAGCAAAAAATGTGGGGAGAGGGAAAAGGGTGACACCTCTTATGCTCAGTGTTGTTTACGACCAAAAGGACAAAATAATGAGAGACAAAAGTTATGCTTGAGCTAATAGTACAACTTTTGCAAGTAGTTTGATTACTGAAGTACAATAATATGATATAAAACCGCATCCAAGGGTGTGACCTAGTGATCAGTAAGAAGGCTGTATATCTCATGGCGAACAGTAAGAGATTTAGACCTTGACAGTAGATATGCTAAAGGTTGTGTAGAACAATAATAAATTATCAATTTGGAGAGTTTTAAATACTGTAAAAGGATTAGAGTATGTCTAGAATCTTATTGAGATAAATATCTTTTGAAACTTGAAATTTTAAACTATGTATTTCCATGTCATCAAAGTTATTGCCATATCATTAAGATACCTAGAGTATCTATTTTCTTTCCTCTGTGATAGCAAATTCAGCCTTCAGGTAACTTTATCTCTAACCAGCAATAGTGAAATAGAACAAATCAGATAGGATATTTCTCCAAACATCATTGTTTGACAAAATCTGTTAATATCTGACTCATCAGAGGAAGTACTTTGGGTTCTCCATGTGCTATCGTGATTCCCAAGTTCATATACATTTGATCAGCCATTGAATCATTTTTTTCTCCTGAGACGTAGTCTGTTCCCAAGCCATAGTCGAAGAACAAGTAATGAAGATGTTGAAGAATTTCATTTCATGGGATTTCGGAGAAAAACAAGAGAGGGAAATATGATATAGGTACAAAACCAGTGGCGAGTACCTTACACAAATCTAGACCAGCTCGAGATTATATAAATGCATTTTCCGATCCATTTGTATCAAAATATTGGCATAGCGAATGCATAACTTAGTAATTTCATTCGAGATATGCTATTCAACCAATGATAAGAATTGACTAAAAAATAAGAACGACACACCTACCCCATGGATTTTCTAGTCCAGAAACTCAGATGCTAGAAAGAAAGGAAAACTGCATTGAAAGGTCAAAACTAATCCTTTTTCTAAGTCTATCTTTTTAGCACCATACCACTAGAAGAAACAGAGGAAAAATATAGCAATTTGTTTCACAGTTACATTATAAGAGGTGCATTAAACAGTGTATCCATGGTGGATAGCTAAATTGATTAAAAATAACCTAGGCAATGTGCATGCAGGCTTTTCTTGGTAGTAGAAAACCTCAAAAAGAGTGTACAAGTAAGAAGGATCAGACCTAACCTAATTGGGTTTGAGCTAAAGAGAGGATCAAGGGACGATGCGTCGATAGCACACCTCTTTTTTTTTTCTTTTTTTTTTTGAAACATTAAGGTAAGTGTCTATACCACACCTCTTGATTGCACATATCACATTGATCTTCGGTGAACTGCATACAAGATAATACATGGTGGCTTGTACAAAACCTTGGTGTCTTTAAGGCAGCTTTTGGGTACACATCAATACGAAAAAGTCTTGAGTTAATTCCAGATGGGAAGGTGCAAATCTTTGTCGTTATGTATCTGGAATTAACTCAGACTAGAAGACGGAGTATCTCATTATGCATCAGTACGAGAATCTTTGTCACTGCTGCAGCTTCTTGTACAACACGTACCTCATAGGTACAGGATGGAGTATCTCCCAACTAAATAATTGTACTTGCTAAAGTTTAAAGATGTAGAACTTAGGGCCTTGGTGGCGAAAATAGAAGGAAGACTGAGCGGTCTAAGATCCAGTATTAGTGAAGAAAAGGATAAATCATCCTAATTAGATTCTTATGTCTGAGTATACAGACTAAATTTACATTTTTATTCAGTATACCTACCTTATACACTAAGAGAATCAAGAAAATATTGTGAGGATTCTTATGGGAAGGGTAGAGGGGGAAGGAGATACCATCTCGTGGAATGGAATAACGAAAGCTCTAGCCGAGAGGAGAGGCTGGAACATTAGCACATTTCTCATCTGCAATAAGTTCATCTTGGGGAGGGCTGGTTGCAAAGAGAATTCTCTATGGAAGATGGTTATCCTCGCCAGATATGTATAACAGCAATAGGAATGCTTCTGCATGTACGTCGTGACCATTAAAGGGTGACCTTTACAGAACGGAATCATGAAGCGATGGAATGAGCTCTCAAGAAATGCTGGTCTTACAATGCTAATGGAATTGGTACACATTTGTTGTGTGGCGTTGACGATCAAGCCTGAAATATGAGCTTCCTTGCTTGCTGCAGATTACAATGCACAAGGAGGCCCGAGTAGCTGAACTTCTTCGACAAGATGATGTTATATTAAGACATCCTTTAGGTGACCTATCTTAGACAGGAGATGGGAACATATTGATGAATATTGCGAAGATACTTTAAATAGTTTTGGAACAGAGTGTTTGGAGAGGTTCATCCGATTAAGAGGTTATCGGCTAAGCCACACTCTGATTGTTCGATTAATATCAGTGATTCTAGGCCCATGTGTAGGTCCATATTTCAGATAAAAGCACCTAATGTCTTCATGAGATATGCATGTAGGAGTTCTATGTTAATGGCACACAACTTGAGAAAGAGAAGACAGACAGGTAGTCAGTTTGTGCTGTATGTGAACCACAACTGGTGAGGACATGGATCATACACTGCTTTGAAATTCTGCCAATCCTTAGTGTACTCTATGTCTGAAATGGCATGGGTGCTACCTAGAATGTTTCAGAATACTGTCGACTTGTACTGTGAAGAAGTGGACGCTAAAGAAATGGATTTGTATAATACTTCTTCTCAGTGCAGTTTTTGGATGATTTAGAAAGAAATGATATGAAGAATCTTTAATGAGGTAGAAAGTCCAGTATGGAAAATTAGAGTCTCCTTTTTATCTCATTTGTAAGTTTAACATCAAAAAGGACAATACCACATTCCATAGACAACATGTTGTATGTTTTTGGAGAGTCCGCTATGGAGAACCATTTTTTTTCTTCATTGCAAGTTTACTTCTCAAATTTGGGACATGGTCTTCAACATCCTGGGTAATATAAAAGGGTGCATATTTAAGTTTACTCTTCGGTTCCTTCTAGGATGGCACAGGAAGAATCTAAACACAGCTTCATACCCATGTTGGTGCACAACTCTAGCTACAATCCGGTGGTCCACTCTGAAGGAGAGGAACAGCAGATTATTTTAGAGCAAAGAAGACTCTATGCATCTTTCAGGATGTTTTGATGATCCTAATCAGAGCCAACAAGCAGATCGAGCTGACATAAGGGGGATTAATCTTAAGCACAATTACACACTAGGATTTGGTGCAACAAGGCCCCTAGAGATGTAATGATGGTTTGGCCATTGTTGATTTCCTTAGAGAACAACATGTTTACTCTTTTGACTGCAATTTTTCCTGGCATTCACTACTTGTTGATACTTCAAAAAAAGTTATCACATTTTTTAGTTTACCCATCAAAGAGGAAGTCCACTATGGAGAATCAGTTGCTCCTGTTTATGACATTCGTATTAGGCATACTACATAAACAGACACTCAAACTTGGTCTCAAACCTTTTGGGGTGGCTCGGATAGTTGGCTTGGGACTTCCATAATGGAGGTCACTAGTTCATAACTCCTTACCTGCGACAAAAGGAATTGCACAGGAGCGAGGCTTACTCTGTCTGCACCTAAAGGATAGCCATTTCCCTTGTCATCATAAAGCTTGGCCTCAACTGGCAAATAAGTACTTCAACTTACAAAATTGTATATCTAGACACCTCAACTCATCTCTACTGTGCCAGTTGAACACTCCAACTTACAAACGCCAACATCGAGTGTCCAAGTTGGGATATTTAGTTGCTAGTTGAGACAAAGTTGAGGTGTCTATACATGCACTCTCCAAGTTAGAATGCTTACTTCACAACTGAAACCAAATTTAAGTGTTCGTTTATATATATTATGCCTTTGTATTATTGATACAAAATTATATGGTCACAACTAGGTGGATTCTTTGGAAGTTTTGATGTAAATCCACAATGTTTGCGATGACATCAAATTGGTGTATTTTCGAACAAATCATTCCAAACTTATTAAAAAAGAATCATTTACAAAAGGTAAACATAGGGTTATCAAATTAAATCTTAAAAAATGAAATGATTAAGAAACACTCAGAAAAAAGAAAATATATATATATGAAGAAACTTTACACTCTGAGTAATCAGTTTCTAGGTTTGGCAATTTTTCAATCAAAATTCATTCTCAATTAAAAACCTTACTAAGGAAAACATAATTTTAAAGACAAAAGTAAAGGCTCACAAATGTCAATACCAATAAAACCTATCCTACCAAATTTTTCCCTAAAACAAGAAAATACAAATCGTAATAGCTCTTTTACTGTATTAGTTAAGCTCTATTTGCCACCTTATAATTCCCCCCCTTTCCCCTAACCCCAATTTTTATTTTTTACAAAAAAAATACACATAAAAACAAGAAGCAAAATTGAATTATAAGTAATTGCAGCAATACCTTTGGATAGGAAGAGAAGCATCAGCCATGGCAATAAACTTCTTTTTTTTCTATCAGAAAATTAAAAAAAAAGCAGTGGAGATGTCCAGTGTTTAAATACTACTCCCCTTGTCAAATTGTGTGACGTATTTTAATTTGGAGTTTAAAAAAAGTAAAAATGAATTTTAGAAGTTTATTATTCAATTAAATATATTAAAGTATTTTTTAATTTTATAATCTTAACAGTGTTATAAAAATCAAATTAAAAATTATATTTTTAAAAAATGAACTAAAAAAAATAAAATAAATTATTCAAATGAAATATTTTATATTCACTGATTCACATAAAAACGAGAAGAACACAATTATCCAGCTACAGTCACATGGATGTTGATAAACAAGAATGTAATCACAAGGGTATTGGTTATGGGATGGCCCCAAAATGGACGGCTTTTGAAAATGACTGGGATATATATAAATAAAAATGTAATTTAATATATTGGTTAAGTTATTGTGATAGTTTGATTGTAACTACCCGCCTCCTCGTAATTATGAATGAGCTATTAGTGGAAAAAAAATGAGTGAGAAATTTTTTTTATTTGAAGAGTTGAAAATTTTAGGTTAAACTAGATTTGAATAAAATATGAGAAAGGTGAGGTGTAGGGCAAAAGGTGAGTTCTGGACAATTCAGGGGATTGGGTGGATCGTCTAAAAGAGAGTTTGTTAACCTTATTCCTGAGATGTTCAATAGTTCGTATGACTTTTCGGAAGTGAATTCGGGTGACTAGAATTTTCAATATCGAACTTGGCGTGAAGCATTTTGTTTGAAACGTCAAGATTTGAAAGTGTGTTATGACTAGGCTATTTTGAGAGAATTTTCAATGTTATGTCCCTTGCAAGCCATTATAGTATGTGAAACACCTCTACTGTGGTGGAATTAATTTCTGCTACAATGGCGACGCTATAGTGAAATTGGGCCGCTATAGCGCGATTAGTCATTGTAAATGCAGAAAATTCTCCATAACCGTTCATTATTATCCAAGAACGTTTTGGAGAAATGCAAAGGCAACCTAGGATGATTTTCACCTATTTTTCATTGTAATCACCAATAAAAGTAAGTAAATTACTCAACTAACTTAGAGATTTGTTTAATTTAATGGTGAAAAAAACCCCGATTGAGTGAGATAATCATGAGAATGGCAAGTGATTTGGAATAAGGATATAATCCGGATGTACTTGGTTCATTTGGGTATGATTTTGTGTTATATTGATTGTTTATAGACCAATAACAAGTTAGGTATCATAACAAGAGGAAAAATCAGGTTTAATAAAACATTCCGATCTTGATTCGGGAAGGTGATGGTTATTTTGTTTCCTATTATGTTTTATGTGCTTGTTAACTGCTTCATTAGTGTCACTTATATAATGTACGGTTAGGAAAATGGAAGGAGTATAAATTGAAATGTTAGTTTGTTGTCATGCGATGGATGTATTTATGTGGGTGTATAAATGTGATTTTATTCATTATAAATGTAATGTGTGATTGTCAATTGACTCAATACCATGTCTTGTACATACTAACGATCGGATCGGATACTACGCATGTACTTGATATCTTTTGATTGGATCGAGCACCACGTCTTATACATACTCAGTTGGCTCGAATACCAAGTCTGGTACGAAATATCTATATAGTAGCTCGAGTACCACGCCAGTAAAAATCACTAACGATTGGCTCTAGTACCATGCGTGGTATATATGTGATTGTTTATGTGTGAATTCCTAAGTAAACTGTAACTTTAAAAGATTATCAAATATAATTGTAATTAGTGTTTTATAACAAATCTCTCATCTCACCCACCTCTCTTTTTCTCTCTTAATTGCTTTTCTTCCTCTCTTGTCCCTTCTCAATTCCCTCAATCCCCCTCATATAGGTTATATGTGTGACAAATACAAAAAATATATACATATTTTTCAGAGGTTTGATACTATTATTTTTTTTACAAATTAATACACTATTAAATTGATACGTTTTGAAGGAATATATAGTATGAAAATATTTTCCTTTTGACTTGATTAGAAACATATTCATGAAGCATGTAAGAAATAACTTGAGAGAAGATAATAGATACATAAACGACTTGCATCTAACAACTTTACTTATTCTTTCTCCAAAATCTCGTTCATCTATCTGATTTCTCAAACTATTGTTATGAATTGTAATTGAATAAATTATAGCTATTAATGATAATCATAATTCAAACTATAGTTATTTCTAAAAAAATCTCAGCAACAAAATTTCCACAATATACTCTAGCGCGGATCCGAGACACCTTATGGTTCACCTTAAACCATTATTTAAGCTCAAAATAAGCCCAAAAAAATGCAAATATTTACCGGACTTGTAATTGGTAAATAGCGGCCTCTTGATCAAGTCCAATACAAATAATGACCTTATTCTTTCTAATTCACCTAGTATAAACAATTTGATTTCTATATTTTCAATTCAATATAATCAACAACCATCGATGTTGTCGAAAGTGCCAAGAAAATCCTTTTTAATGTATACATTTGTATATGAAGCTTTGGACGTTTTCGATATCGATTTTAACTTTCATCACGTATTCTTCGATACAACCACTTAATGAGAATTCAACAATGATAGAAATCTATAATCAAGAATCAATTATCCTAATTTTTATTTTTATTCTATAATGGATAACTACTTCACTATTATCGTTAGTGATAATTGCAACTTTTTACTAATGACATGTTAGTTAATCAAATAGTTATCTCAACCATTAAATATGAAGAACAATCATAATATACTGATAATGATATTAGAAATTATTGGTTTTTTTCAAGATTACAAGAGTCCATATTATTTACATCGTCTTTCTCGCTATCTATTAAACTGCATTATATATTATAATTCATGAGAGTGTTAATATATAGCCTTCAAAGTTTAAATTTAATATGTAAGGTATATACCTTGATTTGAAATATTACGTTGATTTATCTTCTATAATTTCTTTACTCTTTTTGAAATACATATGTATTTTCTTTTTCTAAATTTATAGGTTTAATTTTTATTTCATATTATAATTCTTTTATTTAACTTATTCTCTTTTTATATTACTCTATTGTAGAAGTGAGACTTAAAAAGGACCAACACTGCATTATTTGCTTGTACTAAATGCACTACTAATTGTACATTTTAGAAAGGACCAACACTGCAGCTTTGTATTGTACTAATGGTAGTACTAATTGTACATCAATATAATAAATATAAAACCACTTTATCTAGAACTTTCTTCCTATAATGTCAACAATTTCTAACCCTAATTTGTCGCCTCCTTCGTAAAGTCCGACTATTCTCTCTACTCTTCCTTCTACTTCTCATCTCTTCAATGGGGAATCCGTCTGCTCCTTGCTTTTTCCTGTTTGTCTAGACACTTTAAACCTGTGTGTCAAGCTTTCCTGAAGATCTCTGTTTGTTTCCGACGAGCTGCGCAGCTGTTTCTTCATGCTTTAAGTTTCTGTTCTCCTGGGTAAACTCGCTGTATTCTCTCAGCTCTTCCTTCTACTTCTGAGCTCTTCAATGGCGAATTCATCTGTTGCTTGGTGTTTTTTGTTTGTCTACAGCGTTTAAATCTGTCTGTCAAGCTTTCCTCAACATTTCTCTTTGTTCCCCAAGATCTGCGCAGGTATTTCTTCGTCGTTTAACTCAAGTACACTTTAGGTTGCTTTTGGTAAAACCATTTGTTGCTGACTTCATCCCACTGAGTATATTGGGGACTTGTTGTTCTGCAGCTTATTACATCATTCATATATTATGATTGTCATTTACCTTGCTGCTTTTCTAAATACTATTGTAATCTCTCCTTAAAGTTGTCACCCTCACCAAATTCTTCAAATTTTCGTTAATGAATCCTTCACTTTTTGCTTATATATGTGTCTGATGTCATATTCTGTTATACTTTCAGCTAACATAAAGGACATACGCCCCTTGTAAACTTGGCTTGGCTGCTGTATCAATTACGGTAAAATTCTTTTCCATAGACTTCCAAAAATCAATAGGTCCACAATGACCAATTACTGTGATACAGTAAGCTCATATATCTTATATAGAGTATACAATTATATATGTTCTGACATTAACAACTACATTAAAATTATTTTGATGAATCGTCGTTGCCTAATATGTGAAATATATCCAACATAGTGTATATATGTGGCCATCAAAATACCCTCCTAAAAATATGGCTTCTGAGGATGTTGTGCTTTCTTTCTTCTCCAATACGACTAATTCTTCTCTGTGATTAGTGAAAAACATCTCACCGTAGAGAGCTAAACTAAGTCAAAAGATTTACAACAACTACATTTCTTTCACGCTGAAAAACGACCATTCACTAACAGGGGAAATATAAGAGGTCTACGGACCGCATCTCATATTGGCCATACACTGCTTCCACTTCCTACTCCGCGGGACCACAGAGCTTTAGATGAACCACTTTTGTATGGTGATACTTCATGACATCTTGGGTCAGCTCTAAACCAGTTTGCTCCTCCTTTTTAACAACTTCAACTGACTGTTTACAAGCTCAGTATTGAATAAACACATATGCTCGACTCCACCTTTAGCCAATCACACGTGTAACAGTTTAGAATAGCATATAATAGTAATTCACTGTAATTTGCTTTTCTTCTTCAGTGCGTCGAACTATTATTACTGAAATACCTCTTTCAATTTCCTCTTCAATCTTTCACCATCTAACCTATATGTTTTCCCCAGTTCTTGTGCTCTTTGTTCTTCACTCTTATCTGGTGCTTTGGGTTTTGTGTTTCTCTACACTGTTAAAATCTGTCTGTCAAGCTTTTGTCAACATTTCTCTTTGTTTCTGAACATCTACACAGGTATTTCTCCGTCGGTTATGCCAAATTTACACCTTCCCTCCATCATTTCCTCTTTCTCCCATTCCTAATTGGTCCTCTATTTTCCTCTTCCTCCGATTCCTAAATTGTCTTCTGTCGAGCATATTAAGCCATACTATACTCTATCTACGCATGCGCTGCAAACTTCTGCTCAATAATTGCGTGCATTTGTTCCTTGCACTGTTGTTACCTTCAAAACACCACAGTCTCTACTTGGTCATGACAATTTCACATTAAATTTGTCCATGCATAGTTACCCCTGCTTACAATTCTTACAGTATGTGTTATTTAAAGTACAGTGGTCTTAATAAATTGTACCTGCATATTCACGAATAAACTTAACAGAGAGAGGCATGTCAAAATAAAATGTTTCACAAATACTTCGCACAGGTCCATACATTGTTTGGTGCAACAATTTACTGTGCACGATGAAGTTCTTACATCTTCCGTGCTTACTGTGTATCAATATTCCCTGTGCCTAACAGGATGGGAATGTATTCCCTGCTCTACATTTTTCTTCTCATGTTACCCGCTTTGATTGCTCCCATCATTGCACACAATTCTTTATCGTCTTATCTAATAAACCTCTTCAACTTCTACAGAAAATACTATGAAACTGGTTCATTTATTGCCTGCTTTGTTTGTTTACAGGTAAGTACTAAATCTGCTATTGCTGATAGTTCAAGGCTCTCCCAAAAACTCAGAAAATCCAAATATAGTTCAGGTAACAATGTTTTCCACCTTACATTTGAACAGCTACTTTCACCAATCACTGCAGAAATTTTTTAGAGCTATTAGTCTAACATCTGTCATGATTTATACCTACCATAAAAGACGCTGTTGCCTATGCTGCCAATATTCTGTACAGCTATATGCATTTGTTATCTACCGTGTAAATACGTTATACAGTTTTTAGCAATATCATTTCTGCTCTCCATCCTGCCTTTCCCTCACAGTAAAACACAGTGGACCCAGCCACACCAACCACACCAGTATCCATTTCTGTAGCCCTAAACTTTTCGTTCCTTTTACCTGTATGCATAGTCTAAAATCAAATCACTGTGCCCTACAAGAGGTCACTGGTCACAATTCTGCTGTTGCTGTAGGCAGCCAATAGCTCTGTATTATCCTTCAAATAATATGGAATAATAAATTGAGCATTATGTCATTTTAGAGTTCCGTTATTCCCATATATCTCATTCTGTTCCCTATGGATAGAATGTTGCGGTAGCTAAAGTCTGTAGCTTTCTTCGTCCGCTCTCTTCAGCTTTTTCTTTCAAATTTAGCTTGAATAAACCCACAACTATTACTGCCTACACAAATAATATTACTGCAGTGTCTACAGTTAATTCAAACCTGAAATTAACCTCAAACTTCGCGGTAAAAATACTCTGGCATGAATGCTTAAAAGACCCATATGCTCCTTACAAAATTAGCAAGAATATGACAGCTTGAACTTCTCATATGACATTACTATCCACCCAATAACATGTCACATCAACTACGGAAATCTGGATAGTTGTTTAGATTCTCTTGTCGTTTGTCCTACGTTTCATGGAAAATTTACATGTTCATTCTGTGTGTTGCCCAAACTGTTCTACTCACCTTATTCATAGTTGTTACATAATTTGCCTGTATCATATATAACATGTTCATATGTGCAAACGATCATACCTTTTTCCATTAGCTCGAAAGTAATATTTACACTCCAAACATTCTCTGGGCTACACAATCATTGCAAAGACAGAAAGCTCTTTTACTTACACTTATATAGGGTGAATGTCATAGATGCTTCAAGTGATATACATCTTCTATTCCTAATCTTTCCACCCGACAAAAGCCCTGTGATGGTTCCTGCTCTCATTGTTCTCCACATGGATATTTATGTTCATATGTCCTTCAATTTAAACATTATTACATTGTTGTCTTCAGCTGCTTACGTTTTTCCTTTCCGCTTGGTTTGTCCAAAACTTGTTCCATTATTCTATTTGAATTCTTTTCGTTCTATTTCTTCTTTTCCCAAATGCTACATTAGTGTATCTCAAATGTGTAGTATTTAGCTTATATGCGTTCAATATGTTTGCTCATATACGTTAAAACTGTTAACACTTTTTTCCCGCCTTTTTCCAGACTGTAAATGTTCTGTCCCATATCGCTCAGCAAGTGAAAAGGTCAGTTATTACACCGCATCCTCACTCTCTTCTCTCTTCCTTATATCTGTCAAACAACAGTCTTCCACGTGTATATTAGTTTTTCCCACTTGTGTGTCTATTTAAATCATTTACTGCTACGTTTCTATGTTCTTTGCACTGCATGTCACACACAAACATCCACATTTCAAATACCTAAGAGTTCCATGAACAACACCTGCCTGCTCACTAATGTGTCAGTAGTTTAACAGTCAATCTTGCTGATAATACATCAACGAGAATAGGTGCAGGGTCTACAAACCCAAGTGCCAAACGTTTTGTAATAACAGCTTCCTTAGGTGCCTACTATTTTTGTTAGCTTTCTCGCCTTCTTATGCCCTACATTTAACTTCACCCCAAATAGATTCATAAGGCTGTTCTAAATTTATATAGTTCAATGCACACGCAAATCATTTCTCTTTGCTTGTAGCAAGCCTCATGCAAATGAAGGTGACAAAAATTAGGGGTACATCATTACACAACATTCCTTACATTCTATCTGATAGGAGCTATAGCATGTCAACAACTCCCACTTAAACATGCAACCTTTACAGTAATATCTGCATTTCTGTGACAATAACTCCATGTTGGTTGTGCTGGACACTATGAGTTTTAATCGTATATTCCCAACTTATCATCATATACTGCTGTGTTTATCAGTTGTACCTATGCCTTTTTTCCCCTTACCTACATCGCTCTTCCACTTTCCCCTGTTCAGATTTCATTGGACCATTTTCGCTTGAAATTATCATATTCTTTTCCTTCTGACTATTACTATAGGTTTGGTTAAAATTTGGCATCTTAGGAATAGACAGCAAATGGCTTTCCCAGTGCCATCGCCTCTACTTTAGTTCCCCTCTCCTATTTTCAGTTAGTATTACGTAGCTATGACAAATAATGCTTTACACTTTTAACTTTCTAAATTGCTCTAGCAATGGATTTTATTCACACCCACGTGTTCTCTGTACATTTACTGGAATTGTTGGTAGATATTTTTGCACCAAACTCACAATCTTAGTACTTGCTTGTACTCCCTCATGAAACCACCACTCATGAAACCGCTTCATATTCTTGTACCCTAAACGCACAATATAGCAATCTGTCTCTGTACAAACTTCCTCCCACCTTTTAGCAACTCCCCATAATGAGATTTTTTTCCTTGTAATGGACATACAATAGCAGTTTGACACTACGAAGACCTGCAGTTATCCCAATTTTCCCCCCATAATAACTTCACACATATGACTCAAACTTTCAGTGCTTTGAAATTGTCACAGGTCAGTCACAAAAGCATACAATATGTTTCACTTATTTGCCATCTGCTCTCTTTACTTTATTTCTGTCATAATAGTGACTCGTAGTCACAACACTGTTAATTTTACGCCGAATTTGCCACCACATGGTTTTTTACTTGGGAAAATAGGTCCTTTACCTCATATTTTATATTCACACCGTGCTGCTATGTACGTATAGTTACATAGCAAATATGCTTACCACAATTTCCTTACATGCACAATATTACTTTCTGCTTCTTTCAACTCATGTGATCAACTAATTACTTCACTCTTCCCAAATGTAACCCTCATTAAATATTTGCAATAATTATCTTGCTCTACTGATGGTGCAACACAACTTACCACATACTTGTCTTCTTTCCCCCCCATCTATGTGTATATTGGCTACATTCCATAACATTCTACATTTCATTAACATATCACGACTACCTTCAAATAGGAATGGAAGACAATCCAAATAATCAGCCTACCCACCAAACAACTTCAGACAAAAATTTGCGCCGCCGTAGTAGATATGCGCAAATGTCACCAGACAAAAAACAGTTACTTTTATCCCAGCTACGAGCAAAAAGGGCTGAATCAAAAAGGCAAAAAAACTTCAGCAGTTCAATAGTGCTGCTGCTCTTACAATTACCACTTCTTCATTAGCTCCCCAACAAGGTAAACTGTGCACATTCTTATGTTCCTTCTACCAAAACCGCAGTTTAAATATCTATAGCTATAGTTACACGCTCCCACTGACCTACTGTTAATAGATTTACTTACCTCATTTTGTTGTTGCAGCTTCCACACCTATATATGTACCGTCCACTTCAACTACAAGAGACCATATAGTTACTTGCTTATCTACCTTCAAACAAGGTCAGTTCACAGATATTACTTCACCTATTTCGCCTATATTCATTTGTAATAATTACCTCGCTATCTTTAACTATTTCCATTCGGTCAAATAGAAATGATCAGTTGCTTCAAACAGGAATAGAAGAACATACAGCTAATGTGTCTACCCACGAACAAACTTCTGATAGAAATTCATGCCGACGTACTACATATGCGCAAATGTCGCCGGAGAGAAAAAACTCACTTCTATCCCAGCTACGAGAAAAACGGGCTGAATCAAAAAGACAAAAAACTCTTCATCAATCAAATAGTGTTGATGCTCTTACAATTACAACTTCTTCATTGTCCCCTCAACAATGTTAGCTAAGCATATTCTTTTCTTCCTTCTGTTAAATGACGGTTCTAAATATGTACAGCTATAGTTATGCAATTCAACTAACTACAAACGTACCAGGTACCTCAACTAGAGGAGAACATATGGTCGATTGCTTATCTTCCTTTGAACTAGGTCAGTTCAAAACTATTACTTCAACTTATTCCAGTATGTTCACTTTTCATAATTACCTAGCTATCTATAAATATTTCTGTTCCTCATACTAGGATCAACATCAGCTGCATGTCATGTTGCAAGCAAATTACCTTCAAGACATTCTGCAAATAAAGGTATGCTTCTTCTCACCAAACTCATTAAAAACACTGTCTTCCTCCCACTTTATATGTAACACATTATTGCTTTTTACCTTGCACAAGTAGAAATAAGTTAGAAATCAATCTACAAAATGATAATTTAGTGCCAAAAGATTACTTGCTTTTAAAGAAAGTTCCAAATTGCAAATTTTGTTTAGCAAAAAGGTTTCAGTATGAATCGCCAGGTTTTTGCTGTGCTAATGGATCAATTAGACTAACTTCTCATAGGATGCCTACACAGTTGCGAAATTTGTTCTTGGGTGACGCCAAAGAATGTCAACATTTTCGCACTCATAGTAGAGCGTACAATAATCTGTTTGCCTTCACTTCGCTTGGAGTACATTATGATAGAGAATTAGCAAAGAGAAATCGTGGCATCTATACATTTAAGGTTCAAGGACAAATGTATCACTTCATTGATGATTTGATACCCTCAACAGGAAAAGCTAAAAATTTACAATTATATTTCTATGATAATGAAAATGAGCTAACAAATCGAATGACATTATCAGATAATCTTAACGAGCTAATTGTTAGCAAACTTATGGATATGCTCAGAATCAATCCTTATTCTACTTTTCTTAGATCGTTAACAGTTCTTCCGAATTTATCTGAATTTTACATTGCTCTAAACTCAAGTTCCAATTTAGACCAAAGAACATATAACTTTCCACCTGCATCTGAAGTTGGCGCAATTTGGATTGAAGATCAATTAAATGATAAAATTCCGACACCACATATTCGCATTTATACTTATAGTAACAAAACCCAATTAGTCAATTACTATTACGGATGTTATGACCCATTACAATATCCACTTCTGTTTCCTTATGGTCAAAATGGCTGGCATTGTGGTATTAAAAAACTCAACAAGACATATAATTATTCTAAAAACCAAATTTCATGTGAATCTGAACAACTACCAAGTATAAAAAACATCACTTCTATTGATACACTCCTTCACATTGAGTCTACAATTTTATCAAAAGGATTGAGAAAAAGAGAAACTGTTTCTTGCCGTGAATATTATTGTTATAAAATTCAAATAAGAGATGAAGAACCAAATGACACTTTACATTCTGGAAGGGTATTTCAACAATACATAGTTGACCAATATATCAAACTTGAGACACAGAGATTAGATTTTGTTTCATTTAATCAGGATCTATTTAGAGTTGAAGCCTTTCAAGGAATTATTGATTTATTAAGGCAAGGAGAAAGACATGCTTCCAATATTGGTAGACAAAAATTCCTTCCTGGTAGTTTCATAGGAGGACCAAGAGATATGCTTCGCAGATATATGGATGCCATTGCTTTGGTACAACATTTTGGAAAACCAGACATATTTTTGACAATGACTTGTAATCCTTGTTAGCCTGAAATACAAGAACATTTACAGCCACTGGAACAAGTTCAAAATATACCTGATTTAGTTAGTCGAGTATTCAGAGCGAAAGTAGAAGAACTTAAAACAGATATTCAAAAAAACAAGATATTTGGAAAAATTGCTGCTTTTATGTATACAATTGAGTTTCAAAAACGAGGTCTTCCACATGCCCATTTTCTCATTATACTTATGGACAGATATAAATTGCTAACACCACAATCATATGATAAAATTGTATGTGCTGAATTACCTGATCCTCATAGTGATCATCATTTGCACAAACTTGTGACCAAGCACATGATCCATGGTCCTTGTGGGTATTTAAATCCTTCAAATTCTTGCATGCAAAAAGCAGGAAAATGTAAGTTTAAATATCCAAAACAACTTACTGAACAAACAACCAAAGGAAAGAATTCATATCCTCTTTACAAAAGACCAAAAATGATCACACCAATCAAAGTTAGAGGACACAACATTGATAATTCTTGGATTGTCCCGTACAATCCATTTTTACTCAAGAAATTCGATTGTCATATTAATGTTGAAATATGTTCTGACATTAAGGTTATAAAATACATTTACAAATATATTTGCAAAGGCCATGACAAAATTGCATTCTTTTTACATAATAATGATACTAATGTAGAAATAGATGAAATCAAAGAATACCAATCTGCTAGATGGGTTTCTCCTCCAGAAGCTGCATGCCGTCTATTTTCTTTTCCAATAAGTGAAATGATTCCAAGTGTTTGCCAATTACAGTTGCATCTTGATGGACAACAATTTGTTTCTTTCAAAAAAAATAAAACTATCGATCAAATCATAAACAATCCAATGATAAAGAAAACGATGCTAACAGAATTTTTTCGTATGAACAAAATTAATAACGATGCTATGAATCTTAATTTACTATATAAAGAGTTTCCCCAACACTTTGTATGGTCATCATCTTACAAAATGTGGTCACGTCGAAAACAACGCTTTGCTATTGGACGTATTGTCACATGTCATCCAACCGGAGGAGAAAGATATTATCTTAGGTTGCTTCTAATGAACATAAGAGCCCCAAAATCCTACGAAGATCTACGCACAATCGATGGAAAATGCTACGCTACATTTAGAGAGGTTGCGGAAAAAAAAGGCTTATTATATTCTGATAACAACTTAATTGACTGTATGTCTGAAGTTGTAACCTATCAAATGCCTTATAGTTTACGAAGATTATTTGCAACGTTATTAGTTTACTGTAATCCTGGTAACCCAAAAGATCTTTGGAAAAAATATGAAGACTCTATGTCAGAAGATTTCAAAATTATTTCAACTGTTACCAAAAAAGATATCCACCAATTAGTTTTAAAGCATATCAATGAAGTTCTACTTTCAATGGGACACAACATAGGTGAATTTAAAGATATATTTGGAAATGTTAGCTTCTGTAAAACAACTAATGAGGCAAAAGAAATATATTTCGAAAGAAATATAATTGTCTCTGAAAAAGATATACATCTTCAAACCAAATTAAATCTCGAACAAAAAAGGGCATATGACATTATTCTTGAAAGAATATATTCCAATAAATCAGGAGCTTTTTTCATTGACGGTCCTGGTGGAACAGGAAAAACTTTCGTTTATCGAGCTTTGTTGGCTGCTATAAGAACAAAAGGATACATAGCTTTAGCAAATGCAAGTTCTGGAGTTGCAGCTTCAATACTTCCAGGAGGACGAACAGCTCATTCACGTTTCAAAATTCCCATTGACATCGATGAAAATTTCACTTGCAATATGAGTAAACAAAGTTCATTAGCGACTCTCATTCAAGATTCAAAGTTAATTGTTTGGGATGAAGTCTCAATGGCAAAAAAAAACACTATTGAAGCTCTTGATACACTTTTAAAAGATCTTATGAACAACAACATTTTTTGGTGGAAAAGTTGTAGTATTTGGGGGAGATTTTAGACAAACACTTCTTGTTGTTCGTAATGGGAAAAAAGAAGACTTTATTGGTCAAAGTTTATTATACTCCCATATTTGGAATCATCTTGAAAAATTGTGCTTATCTGAAAACATGCGCGCAAAAAATGATCCAGCATTTTGTGCATATTTAATGAGAATTGGAAATGGACAAGAAAAAACTAACAACTACAACAAAATTGAAATTCCCAATAATTTTGTCATTCCCTTTACAGATGAAGTAGAATCTTTGAATCTTCTATTTAATGTAATTTATCCTGATTTCCGTACATTTTATTCTATTCCATCCTTTATAACTTCCCGTATTATTTTGACAACAAAAAATGATTTTGTTCAAGAAATAAATGACATGCTTATACAGAGATTTCCCGATGATGCTACAGTTTATATAGGTATTGATGAAACAATAGAACCAAATGATCAATGCCAATTTGAAGATTTCTTGCACACCTTACATCCTGCTAATTTACCGCCTTATAGATTAACTTTTAAAAAAATTTGTCCTGTTATATTATTAAGAAACTTAAATCCTACTGAAGGTTTATGCAATGGTACACGATTGATATGTCATGATTTTAAGTCACATGTTATCAGTGCAATTATTTCCAGTGGTGATTTCAAAAATAAACATGTTTTTATTCCAAAGATACCATTACTAGCATCGCAAGATGAAAAACTACCAGTTCCCTTCAAAAGAACACAATTTCCAATAAGGTTATGTTTTGCTATGACTATAAACAAAGCTCAAGGTCAAACATTAGATTTTGTTGGAATCTATTTGCGTGAACCTGTTTTTTCGCATGGACAACTTTATGTTGCTTTATCACGAGCAAAATCTTCAGACAACGTAAAAATATTAATACGCCCGTCTACAGATGAGGATACAAATGATCATTCCACATACAATGTAGTTTATGACGAAATTATTCCAAAAGCATTCTTATGATACTTTTTAAAACAAGAGATGTAACAACTAACCACCCTCATGCTACACATTCTTACATTTCAGATCATTTTACTTTAGCTCTGTTTTTTAAAGATAAGTAACATTTAATACTTCATATTACTTTGTTCTCACTTTCACCTCTATTTACATTTGATGATTTCAACGTCTCACTAATTTTACAACTATACGTTTCTCTAGGTTTTATGTATCTTTCTGATCAGTTTATTTTATCTATGTTGTAACTTCGTTTTGCCGTTGCTCCATTCTATTTTGTTCTAGGTTTCTTTTCATACTTCCAACAATTTGCTCACAATAGAAGTAACTGTGCAATTAAAGAACGATCTTGCTATCGGAAGAACACTACATTGACTTCATCTATATGTAAACATTCAGCTTTACAAGACAACAATTATTGATGAAGATAGGTACCCCCACATTGCCATTTCTTTTTATTCTTTCTCTTTTGTCTTCCTTCTTCTTCTTGTTTGTTCTTCATTGCATCTGCGAAAAACACCTGTGGACAAAATTCCAAAATCTTAAGAGAAATTTTGAATCTGTAAACACTTAGTCACATTTACCAAAAATCCTTTTAATCAAATAACCCATCGATGCCACAACCTTTACTATGCACTTCTACAACATCATCATCCTTCGCTTCCAAATGTACTACTATTTTTTGGATCACTCAGACATTCACACCATTATTTTTGGTAGCTTCTTCCTCCTTAACTGATACTCTACTTTTCAACACTTTCAACTTTTCCAAGCATAACTTCTGTCTTCCCTAAAATTTAGCTGTTCCATTTTTTGCTTCCTCATTTTTCCTCTACATATCATTCAATCAATTCTCCATCGATTAAAGGATATGCAAACGAAAAATCAGCAGCTAAAAAAGGAAAAAACTTAAGTTGAGGCAAAACTAAACATGTATTTGGAAAAGTTCAAACAGTTGGAAAGTACATTATTACTTTTGGAAAAAGAAGCTGCTAAAAATCGTGCTGTGTATGTCTCACTGGTCCAAAAAATCCTACAACATTTGGAAGCCAGGGAAAATGATATTCTACGAATGAACACTAAAGCTTCTACTGCCACTGCACATCTTGAACAAATGTAATTGTCACCACCTGCGCGTCCATCAGTTCATTCAACTGCAAATGCAAATGGAACTACCACTGCTAAATGAAGAGATAAAGGTATTACTATGCTTATATCTGTCTTGTTCACCTTTTTTTTAAAGTTATGTACTGAATTTCTGTATGATTTTCAATTAAGGAGTTACAATTATTAAATCATGCTTTTCCTGCTATGCTTCACCTTTACTTATCTATACATGCCTGTTCTAAGTTTTACTTGCCTTTACACCTAAACCTTTAGGCAAACAATTCCTCCATTACATTTTACAGTAAAAACAAAATGCTAATCCTATACTATTTTTCCTACCATAGTACCCAGATGACACACCATTTCATATGTGTGTCTCTCTGTATGTGTCTCTGTGGGTTTCTGTATATATATATTTATATATATATATAGAGACAGAGACTATATATATATATATACATAGATACATAGATAGATAGATAGATATATATTTTTTTCTCCTTATTTAGAAAGAATAATTAAACTATAACTGTGTTATTCAAAATTCATGTTGTTTTAGTTGCCAATTAATTAATGCCAAAAAAAAGGCAAAATCATGCTTCGCTTTAGACCTAAAGCTAACTCTTAGGTATATCTCTCCAACTGAGAATGTGCTACACACTAATATGGCAATTGCATGCAGTCAATGTGCTTTGTATTCCTTTGTTTTTCATTTCAAACTCTACGATCGACATGGTCACATAACTGTACTTGCAGGCAGTAGTAAGACAGACTTCATTTCTACAAAAAAGAATCTACTTAATTCTCCTGATGTCCGGACATTGCATCCTATGCCTTTTGCTTGTAGTTCTACTCAACTGAATACCAATGTTTAATTCGCTTAAATTGAATATTCCTAAATACTAAATCCCTTTCATAGGAGATTCCCTACAACTACAACATAAAAATACCGCTCATACAAGATACAAATTACAGTTCGGCCTTTTCTTCCTGCAGAAATCAACTCGATAGATGGAAACGCAATCTCTTCTGTCTCTGTTCTCAACTCAGAATGTCAGCCTTCTGAGGATGTCACAGTTCATCTCAAAGATCATGAAGCTAGGTAAGTTTTTTTATCAATTGCTGCCACATGTTAAGTTTAAATCTGTCTTACTACAACCTCATCCTGAGAACCTTTTGTTTTTGACTTTAGTCCTAATGAACGCTACAAGTTGGATGCACTTTTCGGTCAAGCAGATAACAATATAAGCCAAATATTAGGCAAAGAAGTCAGTCCTTTCATCCCACAGCTATTAGAAGATTACAATCTAACAATATTTCCTTATGCTGCTACAGGGAGTGGCAAAACATACACCATGCAGGTATGTTTTATTTCTCTACATAACACAACTTGCTCCATCACTCCTGCAACTGGACTAGATGCAAAAATATACTCGTGGAGTAGGAGTTATATATATAGAGTTATAAGTTATAACAAACCTACTCACTGTTTCTTCTCAAGCCTTTTGTTGCTCTATAACTTCTATAGCGTACATTCACAATTGAGCAAAGGACATATGAGACTATTCAGATTCATACCATGCATGTGCTTATCCCATATAAGCACCCATGGGTCCTAATCTAGAGCTTCTTAAATTGACCTCTTCAGAGATATGTATTTGAGGTATAATATAGTTCCCGTCACAACTTCCTAATTGTTGCACGTACATGTCAAGCTGTTTTAAATTTTCTTTTCTGCTGATGCAGGGAAGTGAAAATCTTGTTGCTCTAATGCCACTTCCAATGTACATTCATCTCAAAGGACTTGCACAAGTTGCTGTCAGTTCAACTTAAAAGTTTCAACAGGCATTTTCTTGTGCGGTTCAGAAGAGAAAAGTTGCACACACGGGCACTAATGATGTCTCTAGCAGGAGCCATGTTCTGGTCACGGTTTATGTTTCTACTCCAACCTGTCATCATACTAGAAATGTCATTACTGGGAAGTTCAGCCTTATTGTCACAGGTCAGTCACAAAAGCATACAACATCTGCTGATTGCACTATTATTACTGAAATACTTCTTTCAATTTCCTCTTCAATCTTTCACCATCTAACCTATACGTTTTCCCGAGTTCTTCTGGTCTTTGTTCTTCACTCTTATCTGCTGCTTTGGGTTTTGTGTTTCTCTACAGTGTTAAAATCTGTCTGTCAAGCTTTCGTCAACATTTCTCTTTGTTTCTGAACATCTGCACAGGTATTTCTCCGTCGGTTTTGCCAAATTTACACCTTCCCTCCATCATTTCCTCTTTCTCCTATTCCTAATTTGTCCTCTGTTTTCCTCTTCCTCCGATTCTTAAATTGTCTTCTGTCGAGCATATTAAGCCATACTATACTCTATCTACGCATGTGCTGCAAACTTCTGCTCAATAATTGCGTGCATTTGTTCGTTCCACTGTTCTTGCCTTCAGACCACCACAGTCTCTACTTGGTCATGACAATTTCACATTAAATTTGTCCATGCGTAGTTAACCCTGCTTACAATTCTTAAAGTATGTGTTATTTAAAGTGCAGTCGTCTTCATAAATTGTACCTGCATATTTGCAAATAAACTTAACAGAGAGAGGCATGTCAAAATAAAATGTTTCACAAATACTTCGCACAGGTGCATACATTGTTGGCTGCAACAATCTACTCTACAAGATAAAATTCTTACATCTTCCGTGCTTACTGTATATCAATATTCCCTCTGCTTAACAGGATGCGAATGTATTCCCTGCTCTACATTGTTGTTCTCATGTTACCCGCTTTGATTGCTTCCATCATTGCACACAATTCTTTATCGTCTTATCTAATAACCCTCTTCAAGTTCTACAGAAACTGCGATCAAAGTGGTTCATTTATTGCCTGCTTTGTTTGTTTACAGGTAAGTACTAAATCTGCTATTGCTGATAGTTCAAGGCTTTCCCAAAAATTCAGAAAATCCAAATGTAGTTCAAGTAACAATGTTTTCCACCTTACATTTGAACAGCTACTTTTATCAATCACTGCAGAAATTTAGTAAATCTTAGCATGAATTGTTTTAAAAATATTGAACTGAAAAGTTACTCACATATTGTAACTCAAATGTCACTGAATTAGGTAACAAAGACAATAGAAGAACTTGCAACACTGGAATTCGTCTACAAGAGAGTACTAACATCAACCAGTCCCTATTTGCACTATCAAATGTCATTTATGCACTGAACAACAACCAACCACGAATTCCCTATACAGAAAGCAAATTGACAAGGCTATTGCAAGACACTGTTGGAGGAACAAGACGTGCTTCAATGGTCGCTTGCTTGGTAAGATGTTATATATATCATCTCTTGCCTTTGAGTACCACAAATGCAGCACTACTGTTAACAGTGTCAATTCTTTTCATTTGTTCATACAACGCTGCAGAATACCAAGAATCTCTTCATACAGTTAGTTTAGCAGCCAGGTTAAGACAGATATCCAAATTTCTTGCGTCAGCACAAAAAACAAATACTCCAAAGGTCAAAACCGACATGGAAGCAAAACTTCAACCGTGTTTACAGTGCATGGTAAATGACCATTATAATAACCACATCTCAGTATTTACAGTCTGCTACATGTAGTGTTCATCCCAATTCTATATAACTGACTCATATTAAGCTACAAGCATGTGAGAAAATCCAACAACTTTAGACAATGTATTAACCACATATATACTTCACCCTCAGACACATCTGCTATTTGCGCCTTTACCACATATCTGCCTTCTGATATATACTCTACTGTCGCTACGCTGTCATTTCACGTTGTAGTTAATTAGAGTGCTCTGAAGAATACAATCTTCATTTGAATCTTCGCTTTTGCAAAGTTTTAACTAATACACTGCATACTTGGTACACCTTCTGTAGGATTTTCTAACTCAGACTTCTCCAGCTGCTGAAATAAAGAACAAGCTTCTGAATGACACACGTAAGTTTATGCATTTTCCGACTCTCTCTTTTTTTCCCTCTGTTACTATTCTGCTCTATTGCTCAGTCTACATTGTACTATGTTAGTCTGTCTTCACTGACCCTAACTGAACACCAAAATATTACCTTCAATAAAACAACTTCGCTAAATAATTGCCCTCACCTGTCTACCACTAAAGTCTCTGTAATGATATAGGCTCAAATCATTCACATTTAAAGTCCCTAATAATGTTAACTTACAGATTAATGAATTTCCCTTGCTTTAGGAGAAAACTACAAGGAATACCATTCAGCTTTCGCATGTAATCAAAGAAAAAACGACTGTAGTAATCTCTGTGTGCTTCAACTTATTAGGCATTCAAATGTATTTTACTTTTACAAAAATGCATTATCTACCTTAGGTCTAACAATTCGTACATTCAATTTTACACTAGAAACAAAATGCTAATCCTATACTATTTTTGCTACAATACTAACCAGATGACACATTGTTTCATGTGTGTGTGACAATGTCTCTATATACAGATATATATACAAGGGTAATATACATACATACATATATATATATATATATATATATATATATACTTAGATAGATAAATAAATTTTTTGGTTATTTAGAATTTAGAAACAACAATAAAACTACAACTGTGTTCTTCAAAATTCATGCAACTTTGGTTAGCAATGAAATAATGCCAAAAAAAAAAAAACATAATCATTACATTAGGTAGTCAAAGGTAATGATTTGGTCTCTTTTTAGACTACCAAATGTACTGATTTTCTGCCTTTTTTGGCACCATTTCATTGGCAACCAAAACCCTTGAATTTCTAAGAAGACACATGTCATTTTTTGGTCCTTTATAATTTCTATATATATACTATATATTTCCAAAAAATATTAAAATAACAAATTGGATAAGCATAAGGTAATACATATATATACATAAATATAAATATATATATATTATATATATATATATATATACAATAACATATAATATTACCCTTATATATATTTTACTCATACAACATCAATTTACTAGCCTTTCACTCAACATAAATTTTGCTCCCTTTCTCAGGTATTCTTTCTTCCCTTTTGGTCTTTTCCCTCTTCCTATTTTCTTTTTTTCTTGCAGATTCTGCTTCTGACCAAAACAGCAAATAAAAATTGATACAAATTACAGTTATTAACTGCATTAAATCTTTCATAGATATTATTATATACCTTAGGTACAACAGTTTGCTTTTACCTTGATGCCCAACATGATCAAAATATCTGCAACATAGCTGTTTTGTTTTGTTTTTTTTTTTGCATTTCGTTTTATTAAAATTTTAAACTGTCACATGAAAATTGAGTTTGTATGAAAAATAGGAAACACTTTTTGTAACACTTAATACTGCGTTTCGATATAAATGTGACAAATTAGGTCTCTTGTACAAACTGTATCTTCGATGATACTAAGTCATACATAAGCCATCACATACTTGCTTCACTAAAGTTTCCCATATTCTACAAGACTTTCTCTCGCTGTAACAGATCTTCTGTTGTTTTCTTTTTCCTTTGTTCTACACTTTGTTTTTTTCTCGAACATACAAACTTTATTATGTTTCCGCTGTTTATATCTCATGCCACCCAATAGTAAGAGGTACAACTCTTAATTGGTATACTTTATTTCATGATTTTGGCTGTAGCTGCTTTCATTCTATCTAATTGTCAATCTGCTACTTCCGCATTCTACAATTGTACAGGTATACCTCATCATTGAAAAAACCTAATAACCCATAAATGGTTAGCAGTTGAACATAGCAACAAATGTAAATAATATGATACATCCTATGTCATCCTTTATGAGTTTCTACTTTAGCTTAAGTGTTAGTCCTAACTTGCTGTTACAAGACTTTATTACTGCTTTGTTACTACATCAAAACCTCATTTATGCAGCCACAAGGTCCATTTCACTCCACACTGCTGCTTTCATTCAACTCATTTTTCCCTAATTTAATCATCCCTCTTCGTACAAACAACACCGCAACTACTTTCACTTAATATTGATGTTATCCCGCAGATACTGCTATTTGGTTTGCTATATTTCCTACAACCATGGTACTACGACTGAACATCGACCAAATAGAACCAGCAACACGAGATTGGATTTGCAAAGTTCAAATTGTCGAAATAGGCCGCCCCCGAGAAAGCCTTGACAAGAAATGTACATTCCAAAATTTAATTTTGGAAGATGAACAGGTCACCTCAGTAGTATATTTTACGTTATAGCTATTGCTCTTTTCTTCTCAACTTACTTAATGTCAACTTTCCATCACTCTTACTTTCAGGAATGCCAAATTAGGGGCGTCATGTACAGTGATGAAATCGAGCAGTATGCAGCTACACTTAAACTCTTCAATACGTACCTCATCTCTACTGCAAGAGTGAAAGTCTCACTAACCTCATATGGCAAGCCAATACATCGATTCTACTGGATTCTTGACAAAGAAACAGTTATTGAACAAATCAAACCATCTAATGAAGTTGAAAAGCCGCTTCCACCGCCAACCAAACTGAATATCACCAGCTTTGACCACATTCCTCATCTGGTGGTTGATTCTGCTACTGAAATAGGTACATCAATCGTCCTAGCTATTATCAAACTAAAATACACATCTTCACTGCTGCACAACAGTTGCAACATTTCATTCTGTGTTATATACGCAGATGTACTGGCAGTCGTTCTTCGTTGTGGACCTCAAAAAACCGCCGGTCGCAGTCATCATAGGTGTCGAGAAATTACCCTCTGTGACAATCAGTAAGTATAACATCTGACATTCTACTTTCCCATTTTCAGGAAATGTTTTCACTTACTAACCACTTTTTGCACCTCTCTACTGACATCATCAATTATTATCTACGCATTATCATGGTCCTTACTCTTTTGTCCTTATATTCTGCACTCTCAGGCACAATCAGTTCCTCTTCACTCTATGGGAGGATTTTGGAGAAATAGAAGGACACCAAATTTCCTCAAAAATGGCAACAGAGACAGATGTACTTGTAATCCTTGGAAGAAGTATATGAATCTCTACTTATCAAGGTACGTCTGCCCTCAACTTCTTACCAACATTATTTCATATTATAACAAAACAATATACAACTTATGTGCTGTACAAGCCTGTCACTGCAGACTAGGTACAACTCCACAGTACAGCTGAATCCAAATTATCCCCAAGCAGTTGCACTCCTCAACTGGTACTGACCTTTCATATTTATTCTTTACCTTTACTTTGCATATAAAGAGCCTACTAAACATATTATTTGCTCTAACAATAGGGCAAAGGAAAACAAAACACTGTTGTTAACTTCTCCCTCAAATACAAGCTCATCTCTTGCTCCAGATGATCGCCACCCCTTCTGCCCAACAACTTATCTCTATTGCAGAAATCTCATCAGCACCTTCCGTAACTCATACTTGAAGCTGCTGATTTCACAGTATCCTTATTCAATTTGCCATTATATAGCTTTGCCTAACTACTCAAAACTTCGCATAGATGGGAGTCTTCTATGTTCAAGCAGAGATGGCCATATTAGATGAGTTCCAAGACTTGTGTGTGCTTGAATGCTCAGGATGCAAACAGAAGAAGCGAACAAAGGATAGAAAGGATTTTGACTGTCCAAGATGCAATCAGAAAACATCCTTAGTCCCTCGGTACTATACTCTTCTGACTTCTAACTTACAGTTTGTACAAAATATAGCGTATATTATACACATATTTCAAACTTCCCCTCATTTCAGCTGCAGCTTCCAAATTGATCTTATTGACGATACTGCTACAACCACAGCATCTATCTCTGCTGAATTAGGCGAAAAATTACTATCGATGACAGCAGAAGACATATTTGACATAACTTGCACTAAGGTTATCTCTTATTCCCACTACCTACTTGTACACACTTATTGTCATAATACCATATATCTTCTGCACAAACAGTTCACCACGTATCCTTTGTTGTAAACTGTTTCTTCTAACTTTTTACATTTACAGAGACAATCATTGTCTCTTAATCATGTCCATGAGATGCTGTCAAGCAAAGTATTCGAAATTCAGCTAAGGAAGTCTTCTTGGAGCAGCTCAAATACCACGACCACAACTTTGTCCATACTTTCCTACATGGAAAAACCCCAGACCACACAGATCACTACTGATAGGACTTCTAAAAAAATAAAGCCTTTGGAAATAGGTGACGTAGAAGTGATGGCAACAACTGCTGCAGCTGGTCCTTCAAACGCAGTGGGAAAATTTGAACCACCCACACCAACCAAAAAGGTGTAACAGGTCAGTCTACATCTCACTTTCACCCCAAACTATGCCTCAAAATGATTATGACTTCCACATACTTACATTCAGTCCAATAACTGCAGCTAAAAACTTGTACTTCTAGCTGTACCTTACTTTCTTTCATACACGTATCCACATGCTTGCTGTAAAACATTGTAAATGTCATACTTAGGTTATACTACTGCTTTTCAAATTTGACGATTTGGTTTTGTTTATTTCTGACATAACATTGCAAGCTTTCACATTACTTAAGGCCTAAAAATAGTCTATCCAAGTTCATATGCATGCTCAAATGAACTGCTTCACAATTTCTTTTTGCTTGCTCCTCTCATGTTAACTGTTCAATTAGCTTATTTTGGTTACAACAATTCACCAATTTCATTGCTTCACATTTAGGAGCAGCTCTTTTGCACACTGACACCAGTTTTTTACTCCTTCCTATTTGTACTACTTGCGGCAGCTCAAATGACATCCAATGAAACAACCTTTCAACTATAAACAACATAATTACACTTTTGACATTTTATTATGCATAATGTTGCTGACATTCAAATAAATCACGGTCACACGACTCCTGCGCTCTGCTCTATCTTCCTCAAAGCATAAAACTTTACCCTCCCTTTGCTCTTCCGTTAATGCTTGTCATTTGACACTGCAATATAAGCCTATTTACATGTTTCTCTGCATACCTTGTACAGCATACATTATTCTACATTTTTCTTATTTCCACTTTCTAACATACTTTAAACTGCCTAATTGCAGGAACTCGCCCACACCATTTTGTCGCTTCTCCTTATGCTAGGGACAATATAATCAATCACTCTCCCTATGCTCTGTTTTTTGGCATCAGCAACATTAGCTATGGCCAGGCAAACTGCACTGTCCTCTCAATATGATAGACAATGCCATGCTAATCTTATATACCAAAACTGCAACATGTACTATATTGTTTTTTTGGTTATGTTACATTAGTTAGTATGTCTATTGTACATATTGTGAATATTTCTATTACTACATAATATAATAGATCCTATTTTCTATCTTCTACAAACAGCCTAACCCTTGCTTCATTAATATTACAATATTTTTGCAGCCATAACGCTTTTCTTATTTGCACTTTCTAACATACTTTAAAGTGCCTAATTGCAGGAACTCCCCCACACCATTTTGTCACTTCTCCTTATGCTAGGGACAATATAATCAATGACTCTCCCTATGCTCTGTTTGTTGCCATCAGCAACATTAGCTATGGCCAGGCAAACTGCGGTGTCCTCTCAATATGATAGACAATGCCATGCTAATCTTATATACCAAAACTACAAGATGTACTATATTATTATTTTGGTTATATTATATTAATTAGTATGTCTATTGTACATATTGTGAATATTTCTATTACTACATAATATAATGGATCCTATTATCTATCTTCTACAAACACCCTAACCCTTGCTTCATTAATATTACAATATTTTTACGACCATAACATTTTTACTATTGGGTCCGTGCGTGGCACGGGCCTCCCCACCCTAGTATATACTAGATATGAGACCCCGTGCCAGCACGGGGCCCAATATATGTTACTGTTTCTGTTTTAATTTATGTGGTACATATGAAATTTGAAATTAATCAATTTTTTTGTTAGTTTTTATATACTTTAAGTTGCTAATTATTTGTATTTAGAGTATGTTTTACGTAAATATATTAGAAATCACAATAATTAACAAGTTAATATAAAAAAAACTTATAAAAAATTCATTGACTTTTGAAATTTCATTTGTATCACATAAATCAGGACCGAGTAATATATATGAAAATTACATAAAACGTACTATAACTCACAATAATTAGCAACTTAAAATATCTATATTTCTTCCAATTTATGCGGTATAGATGAAATTTTGAAAGTTAACAAAAACTTTTTATATGTTTTGAAATATTTTAAGCTATTAATTATT
>JAJOOH010000738.1:0-124875 GCA_029582605.1 Solanum gracilifrons
AGAGGAGATGACTTGAGTTCCTCAAAGATTATGATATGAGTATGTATTACCATCCTGATAAGGCCAATATAGTAGCAAATGCTCTTAGCAGACTATCGATGGGAAGTGTAGCACATGTAGAGGAAGAAAGAAAGGAGATAGCAAAGGATGTTCACATGCTTGCTCGCTTAGGAGTTCGTCTTATGAGCATAACAGATGGTGGTGTAACAGTTCAAAATGGGTCAGAATCTTCATTGGTAGTGGAGGTTAAGGAAAAGCAAGACAGTGATCCTATATTGCTTCAACTATAGGGTGTAGTCCATCAGTAGAGAGTTGACATTTTCTCCCAAGGGGGAGATGGTGTGCTTCGCTATCAAGGCCGATTATGTGTTCCTAAGGTGGGTGAGTTGAGACAGCAGATTCTTGCAGAAGCCCATAATTTCAGATATTCTATTCATGTAGGTGCCACTAAGATGTACCGTGATCTGCGGGAAGTCTTTTGGTTGAATGGTATGAAAAGGGATATAGCGAGTTTTTTGGCTAAGTGCACTAATTGCCAACAAATGAACATCAGAAACAAGCACTACAACATTTTATGTCTACAACCACCCTAGAAAAGTGTGGCCTAAACTATGAAAAAGTGTGGCCTTTGATAAAAGGCCACACTTTTTGACTTTAAGCCACGCTTTTCCAGTGGTGGCCGAAAGAAGTGTAACCTTAGAGTTTAGGCGACCCTTTTCAAGTGTTGCCTTATCAGCTGCGCTTAAAAGCGTAGCCTAAAAGGCATAAAGGCCACGCTTTCCAGTACCTCATATAGCAACATCTCTATCTCATACAACTACACTTTCAAGCATGGCCTTTGCTTCCTTATTGCCCACGATTTTAAAGTGTTGCCTTTTCTATCTAATGTATGACAACACTTTGAAGTGTAGTCCTTTCCCATGTGCATACCACAATTTACATTCCTATGGCTACACTTTTAAGTGTGGTAATATTATTTTGGCTACAAAATATTTATATGCCTTAATTTCTAATTAAAAAACACCAATATTGTTTTGCAATAAATAATCTCAAGCATTAAATTGACTAATAAGTAATTCAAATATATAGATTTGTAATAAACTTCAAAAGATAGTATGTCTTGTGTACATACACATACTTATAAAGCAATATTCTAAATATGTGAACACAATAGTTCAAAAAGTACTCTTACAATAGTTCAATATATTCTAGCAATGAATATATTTCACAAAATCAAACATAATGTATTCAAACTTTTACAATAGTTCAAAAACTCTTCATCATCAACTTCAATGAGATCAAATTGACTTGTGGCGACCCTTCAAATTTGATCACTTCCATTTCCCTACACATTTAAAATGTACAACAAATCATATTGCAGCAGTAAGTGATAGAAGAGGCAAGCAGTTCTAGATTCTAGATTACAGCAGTTACTTATTGCAAATTGCAGACTGCAGATTTTTTGAGTTCCAAATTACAGTTCCAAATTCCAGATTATTGCAGATTACAAATTACAACATGAGTTCCAGATTGCAGGTTCCAGATTCCAAATTGTAGAATGTAGATTAGAGTTTAATATTTTAGATTCCAGATTGCAGATTTCAAATTACAGATTACAGATTATTGCAGATTACAGATTACAGATTACAGTTCCAGATTTTAGATTATTGCAGATTATAGATTACAGTTCCAGATTCCATATTTTAGATTATTGCAGATTACAGATTACAATTCCAGATTACAGGTTCCAGATTCCCGATTGCAGATTACAGTTCAAGATTGCAGGTTCCAAATTGCAGATTGCAGATTGCCGTAAAATTTAATGGCCAAAAAACTTTTAGAATTTCGTAGTCCACTTCAGGCCAAAGATGTTGTCTTACAGAATTACTACATCAATCCTTATCTTAACAAACTCTACACTCCTGATCAGTATGGTTCTTATCTTGTCGGCATAATTACTAGCTCCGTCAAGGTAATAATTGGTATATATAAAGAGATAATAAATGTTACCCTTTTTTTAGGAGTCTGTTATTAGTTTCCTGTATTTCAGCCATATGATGATATACGTAGTTAGTCATCTTTACTATTTAGGACTTTAATAGTTTCCTGTAAACTAGGTTTCTGTTAATAGTACTTTATCATTTATGTATTGGCTCTATTTAAAGAGAAGGTTGTACGTGAATAAAAGTATCTTTCTCTCCTATATCTCAAACCTTTATATGGTATCCAAAGCTTTTCTTCTCCTCATAGAGCTCTAAGTTCCTTATTACCCACCCACCACCAATGGCACCCTCAGTTACCAATTCTGATGCAACTAACACTACCACCATTGTTCAATTCAACTCGGTTACCCAGCTTCCGATTAAACTTGCTAGCAGCCATAACTTCTCCTTGTGGAAGGCCCAAGTGTCCATGCTTATAAGAGGACACAATCTTTATGGTCATCTCGATGGTACTATCCCTGCTTCTGCCGAGACCACTACGACCAACAACCTGACAATTTCCAACCCCGATTATGTAAATTGGTTTCGTCAGGACCAGTTAATCCAAAACGTAATTTTAGCATCAGTAGATCCCACTCTTGCTGCTATTGTAGCCGCTGCAACCACAGCCAAAACAACCTAGGATTCCCTCCATATAGCTTATGCCAATAAGTCACAAACTAGCATATTCAGCTTGTGAGATCGCCTCGCTCGTCTCACAAAAGAGAGTCAACCTGTAATAGACTATCTCAACCAAGTTCGATCTCTCTGTGATGAGCTTGCGACTGCTGGAGCTCCTGTCACCAATGCCGAACTCATTGTCAAGACTCTCACTGGTCTTGGACTAGAATATCGCGAAATCTCTGCAATAATTCGAGCACGTGACACCCCAATTTCACATGCTGAACTGTTTGAAAAGCTTAGCGATCACGAGCTTTTCCTCAAACACAATGCTCCGCCTCAATCCACTCCAATTACTGCTGCTGTTGCTCAAAAGTCTAGCTCTCAAACGCGGACCAACGCCATTAGCAATAATAGGCATTCAAACAACTACCAGCAACGTTCTCAGTCAGGGTGCAATCGTCGCACTAATTCACAAGAAGTCTCCTTAGTGTGTCAGTTATGTGACCAACCTGGACACTCTGCGCGTGTTTGTTGCTCTCAGTCTCATAATCATTTTCAGGCACGGGCCAACTTTGCTGGACAACAGATGCAACAATCTGCCCATGGATAGTCGATTCACGCATCACATCATGTTGCATCGGATGCCCATGGTCTCAACAACGTTGCTGACTACAATGGTCCAGAGGAAATCGCTATGGGAAATGGTAACACCATACCAATTTCTCACACTGGTAACATTGATTTATCTGCATCTGATTCTAGCTTTCACTTATCCAATATACTTTGCTCCCCTTCCATTTCTAGTAACTTGATTTCAGTTTCTCAATTTTGTCGTGACAATAATACATCTATTGAATTCTTTCCATTCTCTTATCTTGTGAAGGATCTGAGTACGGGGGCGCCGTTAGTTCAAGGGTGGAGTAGAGGACGCCTCTATGATTGGCCGCTAGACAATCCTTCTTCTTCTTGTCAACCTTAATGCAATGTGGCTGCATCTTTAGATCTGTGGCATCAGTGTTTGGGGCATCCAACATGTCATACTTTAGAATTATTTAAATAAATTTTCCATTCCTGTTAAGCAAGATTCTCTTTCCATTTGTAATTCATGTCAATCAAATAAAAGCCACATGCAATCTTTTTCTACAAATTCTTTACAGAGTCACATGCCTCTCCAAATTATTTACAGTGATTTGTGGGGCCCATCACCAATTTTATCCATCGATAGGAAAAGATATTATGTTTTGTTTGTGGATCAGTTTTTAAAATACATATGGCTCCACACGATTCAGTCCAAACACGAGGTTTTAGATGTTTTCAAAACACTACATCTATTGCTTAAACGCCAGTTTAAAAAAAACTATTATCTTTTTATACCGACGGAGGAGGTGAATTTCAGAGTTTAACTTCTTATTTGAAATCTCAGGGCATTGACCACTTAATTTCCCCAGCTTATATGCCACAAAGAGTTGTTGTAGTTGAAAGACGACATCGCCATGTTGTCGAGACTACAAAAACTCTAATGCACCAAGCCTCTTTACCATCCACCTTTTGGAGTTTTGCATGCCATCAAGCTTCTTTTCTCATTAACAGAATGACAACCCCAAATTGAAAAGACAAGTGTCCATACAAGCTTTTATTTCAAGAATCACCAAATTATGACAACGTCAAATTTTTTGGTTGTTTATATTGTCCATGGTTAAAACCATATGCACAACATAAGCTTGATTCGAAATCAAAGCCCTGTGTCTATTTGGGATTTTCAAATAAATATTATTGTCATCAATGCTTTGACCCAACCACCTCCAAAGTTTATCTTTCTAGAGATGTAGTATTTTTTGAAACTAGTTACCCTTTTACCAATATTTTTTCTAAATATAAAAATCAGCATTTGAAAATTTCTTGGGATGACTTATCTCCTTCAACAGAGAAGCACAATGATATCCCAACAGCGCCACATTGTCTTGAACTACCTTAGCCATTGTCTACGGGTGCTCAAAGGTATCTCTCTGTTCCTTCCTCAGCGGCGCCGTCAATATCAGGTACACCTTTACTTTCTCTCAACAATCCAGAAAGCACCTCTGCTTCTCCCTTGCCCATTCAATCCACTCATATTCCTCTACTCCGGTGACAGCCAGTAAGCCACCCATTACCTAAACCTATCGACATCGAACTTCTACAGTTACCACATTTGTTCAAGCCCCTCAACTCCCACCACTACTGCAACCAGACACCCTTTCTCACCAAATGGTTACCCGCTCTCAAACAAATAGCCTCAAACCCAAGAGTTTTCTTGTTAAAACCAATCCCTCACCACCAATTCCCCGCTCCTTTCGTCAAGCACAATTCTATCCCCAATGGCAAGAAGCAATGAAAGCGGAATATGATTCTCTAATCAAAAACCAGACATGGGATTTGGTCCCTAGTGATCCCTCTCAGAATGTTGTGGATTGTAAATGGTTGTTTAGAATTAAGCATAAGCCTGATGGATGCATTGATAGGTATAAAGCTCGCCTAGTAGCCAAAGGCTTCTCACAGAGATCTGGGTTAGATTATCCTTCCACATTCAGCCCTATTGTCAAGCCTGCAATAGTTCGCTTAGTCCTTGCAATTGCTGCTCAACGCTCTTGGCCTATTCATCAGTTAGATGTCAATAACGCCTTTTTACAAGGCAGTCTTGAAGAAGACGTGTACATGTGGCAACTTCCTGGTTTTGAGTCCTCTCAACATTCAACATACATTTGCAAGCTCAAAATGGCCATATATGGACTTAAGCAAGCTCCTAGAGCCTAGTACACTGAGCTCACCACTTACTTGACAAGTATTGGGTTTGTTAAATCAAAATCTGACTCGTTTTTGTTTATATTTCATAATTGAGGTGTTACTGTATACATTCTCATATATGTTGATGACATAATTATTACAGGCAGTATTCAAGGAAGTGTCAGGTCAGTAATTACATCACCTTCACTCTGCTGATCAAGTCGCTGATGTCCTCACCAAACCTCTTCCCCGCACAGCTTTTCAGCTCCATTTTCACAAGTTGGGTCTTGTTCCAGTCACCCCCAACTTGCGGGGGTGTATTAAGAGATAATAGATGTTACCCTTTTGTTTAGGAGTCTGTTATTAGTTTCCTGTATTTCAGCCATATGATGATATACGTAGTTAGTCATCTTTACTATTTAGGACTTTAATAGTTTCCTGTAAACTAGGTTTCTGTTAATAGTACTTTATCAGTTTTGTATTGGCTCTATTTAAAGAGAAGGTTGTACGTGAATAAAAGTATCTTTCTCTCCTATATCTCAAACCTTTATAGTATGATGATACTATTTTGGTTGTAGAATTCGACACCTAATGCTTTTAGTAAGGAGGACAAATATGCATCTTAAATCAAACTTGAATTAGTTGCGCAAAACACTGGGCTGTGAAGAATCAGGGTTACTTCATTGCGACCATTGGGCTATCTCCCAGCAGCTAGAACATTATTCAGATTTCATGAAAGTGGATGTGTTTCAAAGATCAGTACAAATGCCCAACAATTCAACAAGAAAATGAATTCAGTTGCAACAGAGTTACAAAAGCAACTTCCTGGACTTAAGAGTGCTGTCTTTGACATTTTCCAACCCCTATATTACCTCGTCAAATCCCCATCAGACTACGGTAATTTTCCATATAAACTCTACTGATTATAAAAAATCATGCATACGACACTGTAACTAACATATTTTTGTTGATTATTAGGATTTTGCGGAAGCAAATAGAGGGTGTTGTAGAACAGGAACAGTGGAGACAACATCATTATTGTGCAACCCAAATTTGGTAATTGTTTCGGAACTTTCTTGGAGTCAAATGGTCCTGCTAAACAACACTGCTGATATTTTGAGAAGCTGAATCAGGACAGGTTAAGACAGAAGAAAGATAACATAGTAGGATACTATACAAGTTTGTATATGGACAGTTTTGAAAGAGAGGAACTTGAGATGCTTTATAGATAAGAACAATCACATCCAGAAGATAAAAGGCTCACAACATTTTTTGTTTTACTTTTGGTGTAGCATGGAACTTTCAGATGAAGCTTTAATCTATCTTAGAGCTCCTAGAATTCCTATAGATTTATATAGATAAAACTCCCAAGACATTCTCTTGGGAACCCAGGCAGAATTGGAATTGGTGGAATTCTCATAAACTTCAAAGGAGATATCATTCTTGCTTTTACTTCTCCTATGGGGCAGGGTACCAACAATCAAGATGAAATCAAGGTGGAAAAAGGGGAAGATAGCACAACTAATTCTCGCAAAACAGAGTCACAATCACACAAGATCAATACACTCTACTGCATACACCAAGACAGGTAGCAATAGCAATCACACAAGATCAATACACTCTACTCCAAAGAGGGGTCCCGTAAATCAGGATAGAAGTCGCACCAAACAAAGCATGGAAAAAAAGCAAACTCAACTCCAACAAAACCATGACACTCTACTGAAGACACCAAGACAAGCATATAATCGAAGGAACCACACAAAATACCTTTTGAAGAACCGAATCATGAGTTGACCCTAAAGAATGTGGAAGATTTTGGCCTCTTACAACTTGTGGGCTACTTGCATCAATAGGTGAAACAAGGTTAGATCCAACAACCCCTGGTATATCTTGAACATTCAATCCAGGGTTGTTTTGCAGCAACCGACTAAAAAAATGTCGCATTTCTTCTCTCATTTCATTCATTTATTCCTTCAGAGAACTTATTTCATTAGCATGCTTTTATTTCAGCTTGTTAGTTTCCTCATCTTCTTTCAGAGAACTTGTTGTCACTGATCTGCCATAGCACCTAAGTCGGCCAGGCTGCTCCTTTCCAAACATTGCCCTAAAGGCATCATCAGTTGTTTCCCCAGAATTTTGACGATTTTGAAGTTAAGCCTGTTGAATAAAATTGACATTCATAGTTAACTGTAGAAACTATTTACTTTACGGGTAAAAGGAGATTATGATTGATTTGTTAACTTTAATTTACCTTCCTTTCGAGCAAACTGTTCCTGTGATAGCGATCAAGAACTAAAACAATCTAACAACTTTTCCCAATAAAGAATTGAAAATAAAATATATTTAATATCTCCTCGTACTTGCACAAGAAGAAGAAGAAGAAGAGCACGACATACTTAATAAAATTCAATGGAGACACTCTCCACAATATATAAATTTTAAGTTTGAATTAAATTCACCACTAATCCTCTTTAAAAAACTTACTATTGCAACTTTGGTATCAGCCTGAATTTTCTTTCCTGTCTTTGTATAAGTTGCAATAAACATTTCAGACTGTGATGGTTCCTCGTTGTTTTCTTTTGTTGCACGCTACAAATTATATCAAAAGAAATTTTAAAAAATCAACATGTTCTAATAAAGTATGAAAAATGAAATTCATATGTCTGCTAAGTATTACCAATGCCACGCGTACTCTTGCAAAATTAATTGGTCCCATTCGATGCCTCCACTATTGTTTTTTCCTGTTTTGAGAATTCACCTCAGATATGGCCTGTAATTAAATAAAAAGAGATGTTTGAATTGATAAATAAAAAAAAGTATAGTTATGATGCAAGATATGTCAAAGAGTAGACATGCACTATTTTAGCTTTACTTGAACAGTTGGGTGTTTCCAATACTCAATCAACTGGCGGAATTGAACTTCTGGAATGTCATCAGGATGTTTCGCTAGCATATCCTCAACAGTACTATTTTTATCAAAAAATCTCTCTTTCATTTTTTGTTTGTGTCGCCTCCAAGCATCACGAAGACTAGTCATCACCCACTTCTTTCCTTCTACTGGAATTGGAATTTGGACTATGCAAAATAAAATATATTTAGCTTAATTAGTAAAAACAAATAATAAAATATGCAATCTCAAAATTGATTGTTCGAGAGAAATAATCTCACAAAATTTACTAAGAATAAGTTCACACAAGTGATAACATAACAATTGTGACTCACAAATTCTCCTCCTAAATTGAACTCTCCATGCCCTTAGATATAGATTTCCATTAAATTTACATCTGCACACAAGTTTAACACTCTGATAAAAGAATTCAAACAAAAATCTTTGTTACCCTCAAATAAATTACTGTTAAAATTGAACTTATCAAGTTGAAGGAAAATCCTATTAAGGCCAAAGTTGAACCTGTCAAGATGAAGGAAAATCCAACCAATAATAATGAACTAGGTATACACTCAACGAAAAATATCCTTGAACTATGATCAAAATCTTAAAAGCACCGTCTCATAGTCTAACTAGGCATACACCGTCAAAAGTTAATTCTCAATAGCGCCTATCTTAGATTCATCAACCTTAACACACCTTGAACTCACAACAAATACCAAGAAAATAGCTTCATCAACATAGAATGAACACTTTTCAAGATTAGCATAAAGTTGTTCCTTCCTAAGTGATGAGTCCATAAATTGGACTCATTTAGGGCTTTAATTTGATAGAAATAGTGTCCTCGAATGCTTATTTTGTCGCACTATCTGATGAAAACTCGTAAGTTTCAGGTATTTGAAGTTTTAGGGGAAGCATGGACACTTAGGCGCAAAAAGGAACAAAAAGGCTGGAAAGAACAAAGAAGCTAAAGTTTGAGCATCGCCAAGCATCTTTGGCGATTTGCCGAAAGGATAGACTCTGCCCATTGTTCCAGTACGCAAAGCCCTGAAGGAAGAGGATCAAGAAGGTGATGAAAGGAGCAATCGGTGCTATGCCGAATAGTTTCGCGAAGCAGTACTATACCGCCCAATAGTCCAGAACATGAAGATGATGAAGGCAAGCACTAAACGGCGATGAGACAGATGATGGGCGAGTCGCTGAGTCACTCGGTGAACTAGACTAACTTCGCCGAGCTATCCGCCAACACTAATTTCTGATGGCTATAAATACTAAGCTTGTTATTAATTTTAGAAGTTCCGAACCATTATTATAATTTTCACAATAGAATAGTACTTTTTAGATATTTTTCACTCAAGTTTGGAGAGGGTTTTGTGGGAAACCTGAAGAGAGAAGGATTTCATCTTTCCCAAGTTGGAAGTGGGTCTTCTCTATTCTTCTTCCTTTGCTTAAATCAAGGTTTAATTTCTTATGCCCATTTGATTTTAGTATCATTTTAGGTGTATTTTGTTATTTCTTGATGTCTGGCTAAAAACCCCCATTCTTGGGGTGTGATTTAGCAAATGTGTGTTGATATTGTTGTTGGGTCTTGCTTGATGATAGGTTAGATGTATTTTAATGGTGATTTCACCTAGTGGTTGTAGTTTAATCTAAAGGGTTTGTAGTTGCAAATACAAAGCCACCCATGTGTTTTTGGCTTGCCCGAGATGGAGGTCGCGAAACCAAGACCACTAGACTGATGGCCTAAGGAGTGGGTCGACATGAGGTTCAACCCGAGAGGGTGAGCACTAGTCCCATATCCTAACACTCAACTTGAGAGAGTGAGTGGGGTAAGGCGTAGGATGGTCTTCATGCGGCAAATGGGTGTCCAAGAGGAACACATTTGAAACGGGGTAAGTTGCCCGAGAAGAAACTTATTTCCATTTAAAGCTTAAATAACCACTATTATCTTACAATTTTCCTTTCAAAAGCATGTACCCAACTACTTATCTCAACTTGTATTGCGGTCACACTCCAAGAACCTTTCCCCATACTTGATTTTCTTGTTAATTTTTACTGATTTTGCTACTTGTGACAAAACCCCCATTTAATATTTGACAATTTTCTGTCACCCCCATTAAATTTATCATGTTTTTATTCGTTAATGTCTTTAGCTACGACTAGTTAGAGCTTAATTTTATTTTTCTATCAATACTCAAAACCACTCCCTTGGGACACGAACCCATTCTTTAGTTGGGTTACTATACTATCGACGATCGTAGACACTCATATCGTAGGTTAGTGTCGTTGGTCACGATAAGCATAAAAATGGCGTTGCCAGGGAGTGGTGTTATTTCGGAATCCTTAGTTAAGTAGAATTTCTGTTTTTAACAGCTGTAGTTTTACTAACTTAATTTTTAGTTTTGTTTTGCTTGTTTGTGTGTTGAAACAGGAAGAAAGAGTGTGAATGATGACAAAGGTCCCAAATGGACCAAGTGCTATCTTCTCTCTACCTAGAGCCAAAAGAGGGGTGACCTTATGAAAATAAGGCAAACCTCACAATGGAACTTGAATGAGGAGTTGCGTCGTGCCACAACGTTAAATAAGGCACTTCTTCGGAGGCAACCCAAGGTTTTACCGCTTTATTTTTGCTTTAAGAAATAATGGTGTGTTGTTTGTGTAACTGAAAGTATGGAAAGTGGGTGAAAAGTGCAAAATGGGCGAGCCAAAGGTCTAGTCGGCGCATCACCGAAGATGTCGGTGACCCCGACTTAAACCACCGTTAGACTAAAGACAACTTCAAAGTGGAGTTTGTAAAACTCGGTGTGCCCAAGAACTTATTGGCGAATCGCCGGCCTGGTCGACGCTTGCGATCTAGTCCGCCATTTGAACACCTTGTTTAACTGGAGGTCCAGTAAAACTGTCACGCCCCAAACTCAAGGGGCACAACTGGCCCCTAATGCCAAAACTCAGGCCTGAGCTGACCCTGCTGAACCATTTGCTAATAGCGCAAGACAGACACACACAATCAAGAAAACAAACTAGTATATCCCGGCTTAAAATTAAGACCACGACCGGTAAGGCCCCTGTCAACATATATATAAAAGAAACAACTACTCCCAAGAGTTCATAGAAAGAAATAACCAACTAGCAGAGAAATCCTTACTGGGTCGTCGAGGCCACCATGATATCTATACGAAACTGGAAGTACGTATATCTCAAGAAAATACATCAAACAACTCACAAGCTTCAGCAAACCCCCAAAACTAAGCCAGCATGGCCATAACCTAGTTGTACACCCCACACACTATTCTGCAAGCCTCAAGGAGTAGTAAATATTGGCGGGATAGGGCTCCAGCCTACCCATAAAGATATATACAACAAAAGGTAACAAACCTCCCAACTCTGGCAGCTCTGGAGGAAAGGGGCTAGCCAATCGGATAGAAGTCAATCTTGCTACTGATGAGGTCTACTCGGTCGTCTGTTAGGACCTTTCCAATGAACATTTGAAAAGCCGTAGTTCCTTCACGAAAGTTGTTCCTTATGTCCTAAGATTCACAAACACTATATATACACATCTGGTACGTACCTATAAATAGTTCATAATTAATCTTAAATTGGTAGATTTGCCATATTGCCCCAATTCTCGAAATGTTTGTAGAAATTCATAAAAAAATCATAAAAGAGTCCCGAGATGATTACCTTAGTTACCAAATTAAAACCTTGAAGAAACACCAATAACTACAAATTTATATCTTCAAAAACCAGCTCCAAACGCAGCTAATTGAAGGGAAAAATGATTGCCACGTGTAGGGATTACATTTTTAGGCGCGGGGGCAATGTTTAATGGTAGAAATCGTCAAAAACTAACCTTCATAATGCTAGAACTCCATAGGAAATCTCTCTTAAGCTTTATCTCTGGTTTGGAACTGAAATGGAATATTTTCGTGGCTTAAAATGTTAAATAAGCCGACATACCATATTTTTGACCCGACCCAGATTCTACCCGGATTCTGCCCCTGCAGTCCCTAGTAAAACCCTCATAATTCTTTACTCTGATGTCGGTTTGATACGGGGTTTTGTGCATTGCAAACTAGACTCATAGGCCTTCAATTTAATGGATAATAGGCCTTAGAACTCTTTATATATTGGGAGAAAACATCCAATACATTTGACCCAAATTTTAGAGAAATCTTTAAAAAGGAACTTACGATAACTTTCGCCAACTTTTATTTTGCCACTTACTTAACTTCAAAACTTGAGATACAACCCTTGAACACTTAAAATATGACATACCACATCATTTTTAATTTATTACTCACCCTCTTTGTCTTTCCATGAATGTACGAATTAATTTAGACGTTTAGAAAAATTGGGGTGTTACATTCTTCCCCCCTTAGAAACATTCGTCCTCGAATGAAAAAATCTGAGTCACACGGCTATGTCCTTAGGAGGTTCCAGAGTTTAGACATAGCATCCTTTGTGAATGTGACTATCCAGAACCTGAAACGCATAAATTTTTAACCTAGGCATCTCAAAGGACGACATAAATAGCTAAGCAATATAGCTCCGCAATAAACGTGCGAGCAAAAATACAACGACGACAACCCTAATAATAAGCAATAATACAAAATTTTTGATAGGTATCTTACCCCACTGCAGCAATATAAACTGATATGCCATCACTCTGGGGTATGAAACAAGTGAAGATATTTGGACCTCATGCCATCCTCAGCTTCCCAGGTCACCTCTTCTCTATTCTTGTTTCTCCACAATACTTTAACCGAAGCCACCTCTTTGGTCCTCAATTTACAGACCTGTCGATCTAATATGGCAACTGGAGTTTCCTTGTAGGACAAATCCTCTGTGATCTGAACATCCTCAACTGGGACAATCCGATAATGGTTTCCTACGCACTTCCGTAGCATCAATACATGGAAAACCGGATGAACAGATTCTAGCCTCGAAGGCAATTCTAACTCATAAGCCACTCGTCCTACCCTACAGAGGATCCGATATGGCCCAATGAATCTTGGACTTAGCTTGCCTTTTTTGCCAAATCTCATAACACCCTTCATAGGCGAGACTTTTAAGAATACCCAGTCATTAACACAAAATTCTAAGTCCCTTCGTCGCACATCTGAGTATGACTTTTGTCAGCTTTGAGCTATTAGCAACCTCTCCCGAATGAGCTTAACCTGCTCCTCTGTCTGCTGTACTAAGTCGGGTCCAATCAACCCTGACTCATCTACCTCAAACAATCCAATGGGGGACCTATATTTTCACCCATACAAAGCCTTATAAGGTACCATCCCGATGCTGAAATGATAACTATTATTGTATGATAACTCAATAAGAGGCAAGTGGTCATCCCAACTTCCTTTGAAGTCTAGCGCGCACGCCCGTAACATATCCTCGAGTGTCAAAATTGTACGCTCAGCTTGGCTATATGTCTGAGGGTGAAAGGCTGTACTAAGATTAACCTGTGTCCCCAGTCCTTTTTGGAAGGACTTTCGGAAGTTGCCGGTAAATTGTGCTGCTCTATCAGAGATAATAGATACTGGGACATCGTGTAGCCTAACAATCTCTCTAATATAGAGCCTTGCATAGTCTTCGGCCACAAAAGTAGCCCTGATTGGTAAGAAGTGGGCTAATTTTGTTAGTCTATCAACAATTACCCAAATAGAGTCAAACTTGCGTCGTGATCGAGGTAACCCTGTAATAAAATCCATATTAATTGCTTCCCACTTCTACAAAGGAATGGCTATCTCGTGAACTAGCCCAGCGGGCTTTTGGTGCTCAACCTTCACTAGTTGGCAGTTAGTACACTGTGCAACAAACTCAGCAACGTCCTTCTTCATCCCGTGCCACCAATATATCTCCTTAATATCATGGTACATCTTTGTCGAACCAGGGTGAATAGAATAACGGGAATGATGTGCCTCTTCCATTATCCGATGTCGATGCCCTGTAACATTCGGAACACACAATCGACCGCTTCTTCTAAAGACTTCATCTCTTGCTATATCAAATGCTAAAGTCTATTGATTCTGAGCCTTGGCTCTGAGCTGCTCTAAGCTAGGATCCTGTTGTTGCTGCGATTTCGCTTCTTCAACTAGAGATGATACGACTGTGTCCTGAATTGTTACCCCACTATCTTCTGCCTCTAACAATATAACTCCTAAGCTAGCTAACTGATGAAGCTGTCACACTAGTTCACACTTCTCAACACCTAAATAGGATAAAGTACCTATAGATCTTCGACTGAGGGCATCGACTATCACATTTGCCTTTCCTGGATGATATAAAATATCCATGTCGTAGTCTTTCAGTAACTCAAGCCATCGACTGGCAAATTTAACTCTTTATGTCTAAAGATATATTGAAGGCTTTTATGATCTTTGAAGATGTCAACATGAATGGCATACAAATAATGTCTCCAGATTTTCAACACATGCACAACTGCATCCAACTCTAAATCGTGGGTCGGATAGTTCTTCTCATGCTTTCTCAACTGCCTTGAAGTGTATGAGATAACCTTACCATGTTGCATTAGAGTACAGCCCAACCCAACTCCAGAAGCATCACAATACACCACATATCCTTCTAAACCCTCTGGCAATGCTAGAATTAGTGCTGATGTCAACCTGTCATTCAGCTCCTGGAAACTATGCTCGCAAGCCTCAGTCCACTGGAACTTAGCTGCTTATTGAGTCAACTTCGTTAATGGGGCTGAAAGTGAAGAAAACACCTCTACAAACCTTCTGTAGTACCAGCTAACCCTAAGAAACTACGAACCTCAGTCGAAGTCGTGGGTCTGGGCCAAGTCTTTATGGCCTCAATCTTTTGTGTATCAACCGCAATGCCTGCATATGATACAATATGTCCTAGGAAAGCCAGAGAGTCCAACCAGAACTCACACTTAGAAAACTTTGCATAAAGTTCTCGGTCTCGAAGAACCTGAAGGACTGCTCGCAAATGATTTTCATGCTCAACTTTTGAACTTGAAAACACCAAAATATCATCAATAAATACAATCACAAACAAGTCTAGATACGGCCTGAATATACTATTCATCAATTCCATGAACACCGCTGGGGCATTAGTTAATCCAAAAGACATTACCAAGAACTCAAAGTGTCCATATCTGGTTCTAAAAGCTGTCTCTGGAACGTCTTTCTCCCGAACTCGTATTTGGTGGTACCCTGATCTTAAATCAATCTTTGAGAAGCACTTAGCACCTTGTAATTGATCAAACAAGTCATCGATCCTCGCAAAGGAGATACTTATTCTTTATAGTCTCCTTATTCAACTGTCGATAATCGATACACATTCTAAGTGAGTCATCTTTCTTTCTCACGAATAACACTGGCGCACCCCATGGTGAAGCACTAGGCCTGATAAAGCCTTTATCGAGCAAGTCTTTCAGCTGATCCTTCAACTCCTTTAGCTCAGCAGGATCCATTCTATAAGGAGGGATAGATATGGGTTGTGTACCTGGTAGCATATCTATAGTAAAATCAATTTCCCATTCTGGAGGGATACCAGGAAGCTCGTTTGGAAATACATTTTGAAACTCATTAACTACCGGAATAGACAGAAGAGTCGGTGATTCTGCATCTATATCATGAACGTGAACAAGATGATAAATACAACCCCTAGTAATCATCTTCCTTTCCTTAAGATAGGAAATAAACCTACCTTTTGGCGTTGCTATGTCGCATTTTCATTCCCGAACTTCCTCTCTTGGAAAGTGAAATCTAACAATCTTTGTCCGGCACTCAACATTAGCATAAAAAGGCGCTAACCAGTTTATACCCATAATGACGCCGAAATCGACCATCTCTAACTCTACGAGATCTACAGAGGTCTGAGGGTCGATAATTTCTACCGTGCAACCTCGATAGATTCTCCTGGCAATAATAGACTCACCAATTGGTGTAGATATAATAAAGGGTCGATCTAATGACTCTGCTACTATACATAACTTCTCCGCAATAAATGGAGTAACATAAGACAGAGATTGCGGATCTATCAAAGCATAAACATAATGGGTGAAAATAATCAATGTACCTGTCACAACATCTAGTGGTGACTCTGAGTTTTGTCGGCCGGCTAGTGAATATGTACGGTTCTGTCCACTACCAGAACTAGATGCTCCCTCTCTGCCTCCGCCTCTACCTCTACATGATGAAATCTATGGTCCACGCCCTGTAGATTGTGCGGATGAGGAGGAACCTACTGCTGACCTGGTCGACTAACCTATACCACCCTAAGCTATGGTCGGACAGTTTCTCCACCCATGCCCCTCCTGTCCACAAGAATAACAACCTGTAGAACCCTGTTTGCACCTCCCGAAATGCATCCTACCACAAGTTGCGCAATGCGGCGGGGTTGTCTAAGCCTGGCCTGAACCTCTCTGCTGCTGAGAGCCTGATGCTCGTGAATCCTCACCAGGGCCTGACTGTCCCTGATGATCAAATCTACTACCCTGGAACTGCTGTGGTGGAGGTCTAGGTGGCCTAATAGAATATCGAGGTCTGGGACCACCCTGAAAATATCCCTGTGAACCAGCGGGCCTAGCCCTCTTCTGTCTCTCTCTCTCGACCCTCTCACTCATATACTGTAAATGTCGGCGATCCTCTATGCTTTGTGCAAATGCCTGAATTCGCGAGATATCTATATTATCATTTAGTGTAGCAGTAGAACACGCATCGATATAGTCTGAGTCGATCCCTCCCACAAATCTACGTACCCTATCATGCATCGTATCAACAAATGCTGGTGCATATCTAGCCAATGAATCAAATCTCAGCCCGTACTCTCGGACACTCAAGCTACCCCGTCGGAAGTTCAGAAATTGGTCCACCCGACTATCCCTAATCTCTCGAGGCAAATAGTGATCTATAAAAGCTTCTGTAAAGCTATCCCAAGTGGGTAGAGATGCATATTTTCCCTTAGATCTCTCCCAACTCTCGTACCATAATACTGCAACGTCGCGCAATCGAAATGCTGCTAACTCAATTGACTTAGTCACTGAGGCATGCATGACTCTAAAGATCCTATGAAGCTGATCAATAAAGTGCTGAGGGTCCTCTCTGCAATCTGTCCCTGTAAGCTGTGGAGGATTCAAGGCAAGAAATTCACGAATTCTCGAACTTCGGGGCCCTTCAGAAGGTCCGGCTACATCTGGCGCAACTGGCTGGAGCTGTGCAACTACTAACTATGCTAACATACATACTGCACTATTGAAATCCTCATCAGATGGAATAGGAGGAACTTGAGGTGGTACTGCTGGTGGAGCCAGAAGTTCTGTAGCCCTTGGAGGCTCCTCAAGGAGTGGAAAAGCTATATGGGGTTGACAAGATGTCTCCCCCTGGGTCTCACAATGGGCTACCTCCACCTGTGGTACTTTGCTGGTACCCTCGCTTGTAGTTGTATCTATCCCCTGGCTAGCTGTAGTCTGTGTAGTGTCAGCCATCTCTATCTGCATACAAGTATCAATTATAAACCAGAAACCTCAACCCTTAAGACACCGCTCTATAGCACGAGGTGAGCAAAAAAAGGATAGTCATTCTAACATGCTCGGTAGCTTCTTGCTTATCGAATGTGGTGCACAACACATTTATAAACAAGACTCTACTAGACACGGCTTGCAGACTCCCTAGGATACGACGTTGCTCTGATACCAAGTTTGCCACGCCCCAAACTCAAGGGGCACAACTGGCTCCTAATGCCAAAACTTAGGCTCGAGCCAACCCTGCTGAACCATTTGCTACTAGCGCATGGCAGATACACACAATCAAGAAAACAAACTAGTATATCCCGGCTTAAAACTAAGCCCATGGCCAGTAAGGCCCCTTTCAGCATATATATAAAAGAAACAACTACTCCCAAGAGTTTATATAAAAAATTAGCCAACTAGCAGAAAAGTCCTGACTGGGCCGTCGAGGTCACCATGATATCTGTACAAAAACTGGAAGCAGGTATATATCAAGACAATACATCAAACAGCTCATAAGCTTCAGCAAACCCACAAAACTAGGCCAGCATGGCCATAACCTAGCTGTACACCCCACACACTAGTCTGCAAGCCTCAAAGAGTAGTAAATATTGGCGGGACAGGGCCCCAACCTACCCATAAAGATATATACAACAAAAGGTAACAAACCTCCCAACTCTGGCAGCTCCAGAGAAAAGGGGCTAGCCAACCGGATATAAGTCAATCGTACTACTGAAGAGGTCTACTCGGCCGTTTGTCAGGACCTTTCCAATGATCGTTCGAAAGGCCGTAGTTCCTTCACGAAAGTTGTTCCTTATGTCCAAACCTTTGCAAACACTATATATACACAGCTGGTAAGCACCTATAAACAATTCATAATTAATCTTAAATCGGCAGATTTTCCATATTACCCCAACTTGTCGAAACGTCCGTAGAAATTCATAAAAACAATCATAAAAGAGTCCCGAGATGATTACCTTAGTTAACCAAGTTAAAACCTTGAAGAAACACCAATAACTACAAATTTATATCTTCAAAAACCAGCTCCAAACGTAGCTGATAGAAGGGAAAAATGATTGCCACGTGTAGGGATTATGTTTCTAGGCACGGGGGCAATGCTTAATGGTACAAATCGTCAAAAACTAACCTTCATAATGCTAAAACTCCATAGGAACTCTTTCTTAAGATTTCTCTATGGTTTGGAACTGAAATGGAATGTTTTCATGGCTTAAAATGTTAAATAAGTCGACATACAATATTTTTGACCCAACCCAGATTCGACCCGGATTCTTCCCCCACAGTCCTTAGTAGAACCCTCATAACTCTTTACTCTGATGTCGTTTTGATACGGGGTTTTGTGCATTGTAAACTAGACTCGTAGGCCTGCGATTTAATGGGTAATATGCCTTCTAACTCTTTATATATTGGGAGAAAAAATCCAATATATTTGACCAAAATTTCAGAGAAATCCTTAAAAGGAACTTACGATAACTTTTGCCAACTTTTATTTTACCACTTACTTAACTTCAAAACTTGAGATACAACCCTTGAACACTTAAAATATGACATCCCACATCATTTTTAATTTATTACTCACCCTCTTTGTCTTTCCACGAATGTAAGAATTAATTTAGACGTTTAGAAAGGTTGCGGTGTTACAAAAACTCGGCGAGGTAAGTATCCACTCGGAGAGTCGTTGAATGGATCGATGACTAGGACTAATGTCGCCGAATGGGCGAGAACTGGACGGTTTCTTAACAAGCCAAAGGTTTAAAATTCCAACTCTTTCACTTTCCCTCGGTTTTAATCTTCCAAATCTCGCACCTAGTTAGTATTCTAAATATTTTTGCATTCCATAAGTATTTTGGTTGCTGATTTGTGCTCGGAGTTGGATTTCATTACCGCCTAGCATTTGAAAGTACTTTACTCGGCAAAAAGGTTGGTTTTCCGAACCCCGAGTTTACTTTCAAAAATTTGGTACTGATTTGCAATGATCATATCGTATTGTCGTGTGCTTATCCTTCTGAGGTTACTCCGAGCACAAATGCCCATATTCAGAGTACTACACCGGGCAGTGAGGCCCCTACAGATGAAGCGACTACGTTGACATGATACCTCTTTACCGCTCTCTCTGTTTTTCTCTATTTTTACTTTTGGATACTTTCATTTGCATTAGAGAACAAATGGTTTTATTTGTGGTGGGGTGAGGCTCACCTTTGTGTGTTGTTTTGAATGTTGTCTTGCGTGCATATTTGGGTTGTTTTGCTTGAAATTGTTTTAAACTGTTTGTGCGGATGTTTGAGCTCATGGCTCTCTTTTGTTTTAATTGCAAATGATTTTGACCCTTCCAAATTTTTTTGAATTTTCTGAACATTTTTGCCACCCTTCGTGAGTTAAATGTGGTTGTTATTTTGCAAAAAAATTAAGTCTCAGTTTCGACCAATACCGATGACTTGAATAGTGCTCTCAATTGAAAGAACATGAACGTACGGCTACAATTAGGACAAATGAAGTTGCATAGACAATATATGAACTCTTTGCATCTTGTTGTGATTAGCTATTTACCAAATTGAATCTCCTGTAATGACCGTTGCACACTAGCGAAGTGTGTAGTCTTGTTTTAATTAAGTGTCGACGCCTTGTGTGATTAGCTTACTTTGAACCATGCATGAATAAACCTAGAATTTTCCCCGTTAGTCTGATTGATTTAGAAAGGTGTCCCCTTTAGATGATCTTAGGGAACTTGAAAGAGTGAAAGCCAAATTTGACATATACCTCTTTTGTGGCCTACCCGTGAGCGTGTGAAACTCTTTTGAACACCCTTTGAGCCTTACCTTTCCTTGGAAGAACCTTGATGAACCCTAGACGTTACTTGACCCATTACCTATAATCCTCTTGATTTGTTGTTTTAGCGAATAGCCAACTTAGGCCAAAAGACTAAGTTGGGGGTGTGGTGGAAATGAAAGGGAGAAGTAAAGAAGTGCAAGAAAAGTTCACCTAAACCCATGGTATTGCATAAAAATGGAACCCCTTCAATTTTAAAAAAAATAAAAAAAATTAAAATGTGGAATAAAGTACGAACGAAATCGGGTTTCCAAGCAATCCATAAAGGTGAATAAAAAGACAACTTAGAAGCACTAGAAAAAGAATTGATAAAGGAAAAGAAGGGAATGCCTTGAGAATACCACAACTCACAAGGAAAAAGTCACTGAGCCTAAATGACCATACCTTTGTACTCAGCCCCATTACAAGCCTTAGAAATACCTTTCTGATCTTAAGTAAACCGAATAGAAAGTCGATTGGAAAATAAGGGCAAACCTATGGGTGAAAACATGCATTGTGTTCCTCTTTTTGAGTGTAAGCGTTGGATCTGATTTCGGATCTTGAATTGGTTAACCTCTGTGTGTGGATACAGAATCATTATTTAAATGAGGGCATTTAGATACTTTTTGTTGAACTTGAACTTGCACAAGTAGCAAGTTGCGAGCATGAGAATCTTTGGTAATGGTGTGTCACAACTTGAATCTTTGAGTACACAATTGATCCTTGCATAAGTAAATTGAGTCTTGCTATGTGCATTCATGAATGAGTCTTGTGTAGCACTGTTTGAGGCACGCTTTTTGAACAACTGAACTTGAGTTTGCTTGAGGACAAGCAAAAGTTTAAGTTGGGGGTGTGGATGAGTCCACAAATTGGACTCATTTAGGGATTTATTTTGATAGAAATAGTATCTTCGAATGCTTATTTTTGTCGCATTATCTGATGAAAACTCTTAAATTTCAGGTATTTGAAGTTTTAGGGAAAACATGGGTAGGTGCAAAAAGGAACAAAAAGGATGGAAAGAACGAAGAAGCTGAAGCTTGATCATCGCCAAGTATCTTTGGCGATCCGCCGAAAGGATAAACTCCGCCGTTTGTTCCAGTACGCAAAGCCTTGAAGGAAGAGGATCAAAAAGGCGATGAAAAGAGCAGTTGGTGCTTCGTTGAATAGTTCCACGAAGCAGTACTATACCGCCCAATGGTCCAGACGGTGAAGACGCTGAAGGCAACCACTAAACGACGATGAGACAGATGATGGGCGAGTCGCCGAGTTACTCGGTGAACTAGACTTACTTCACCGAACTATCCGCCAACACTAATTTTTGATGGCTATAAATACTAAATTTGTTATTAATTTTAGAAGTTCCAAACCATTATTATAATTTTCACAATAGAATAGTACTTTTTAGATATTTTTTCTCTCAAGTTTGGAGAGGGTTTTGTGAGAGACTTGAAGAGAGAAGGATTTCATCTAACCCAAGTTGGAATTGGGTCTTCTCCATTCATCTTCCTTTGATTAAATCAAGGTTTAATTTCTTATACCCATTTGATTTTAGTATCATTTTAGGTGTATTTTGTTATTTCTTGATGTGTGGCAAAATACCCCATTCTTGAGGTGTGATTTAGCAATTATGTGTTGATATTGTTGTTGGGTCTTGCTTGCTGATAGGTTAGATGTCTTTTAATGGTGATTTCACCTAGTGGTTGTAGTTTAATCTAAAGGGTTTGTACTCTTAAATGCAAGGCTAACCATTTGTTTTCGGCTTGCCCGAGAGGGAGGTCGCGAAACCAAGACCACTAGACTGATGGCCGAAAGAGTGGGTCGACATGAGGTTCAGCCCGAGAGGGTGAACCCTAGTCCCAAATCCTAACACTCAGCTGGAGAGAGTGAGTGGGGTAAGGCGTATGCTGGTCTTCATGCGGCAAATGGGTTTTCGAGAGGAACGGATTTGAAATGGGGTAAGTTTCCCGAGAGGGAACTTATTTCCCTTTAAAGCTTATCCTAGTCACTATTATCTTACAAATTTCCTTTCAAAAGCATTTACCCAACTACTTATCTCAACTTGTATTGCGGTCACACCCCAAGAACCTTTCCCCATACTTGATTTTCTTGTTAATTTTTTCTTTTTTTGCTATTGTGACAAAACTCCCATTTGATATTTGACACTTTTATGTCACCCCCTTTTAATCTATTATGTTTTTATTCGTTAATTTCTTTAGCTACGACTAGTTAGAGCTTAATTTTATTTTGCTATCAATTCTCAAAACCACTCCCTTGGGACACGGCCCCAACCTTTTGTTGGGTTATTATACTATCGACGATCGTAGACACTCATACTGTAGGTTAGTGTCATTGGTCACGATAACTATCAAAATTGAGCCGCTACCGGGGGAGTGGTGTTATTTCAAAATTCTTAGTTAAGTAGAATATCTATTTTTAACAGTTGTAGTTTTACTAACTTAATTTTTAGTTTTGTTTTGTTTGTTTTTGTGTTGAAACAGGAAGAATGAGTGTGAATGATGACAAAGGTCCCAAATGGACCAAGTGCTATCTTCTCTCTACCCAGAGCCAAATGAGGGGTGGCCTTATGAAAATGAGGTAAACCCCACTAATGGAACTTGAGTGAGGAGTTGTGTCGTGCCACGAAGTTAAATAAGGCGCTTCTTGGGAGGCAACCTAGGGTTTAACCGCTTTATTTTTTCTTTAAGAAATAATGGTGTGTTGTTTGTGTAGGTCAAAGTATGGAAAGTGAGTGAAAAGTGCAAATGGGTGAGCCAAAGGTCCAGTCGGCGCATCACCGAAGAAGTCGGCGACCCTGAGTTAAACCACCGTTGGACTAAAGATAACTTCAAAGTGGAGTCTATAAAACTCCTGTGCCCAAGAGCTTTTTGGCGAATCACCGACCTGGTCGGCGATTGCGATCTAGTCCACCGTTTGAACCCTTTGTTTAACTGGAGGTCCAGTAAAACTCGGTGAGGTAAGAATCCACTCGGTGAGTTGTCGAATGGATCGACAACCACGACTAATGTCGCCGAATGGGCGAGAACTGGACAGTTTCTTAATAGGCCAAATGTTTAAACTTCTAACTCTTTTACTTTCCCTCACTTTTAATCTTCCAAATCTCGCACCTAGTTAGTATTTTAAATAATTTTGCATTCCATAAGTATTTTGATTGTTGATTTGTGTTCGGAGTTGGATTTCATTGCTGCCTAACATTTCAAAGTACTTTAATCGGCACAAAGGTTGGTTTTTCGAACCCTGAGTTTACTTTCAAAAATTTGGTACTCATTTGCAATGATCATATCGTATTGTCGTGTGCTTGTCCTTCTGAGGTTACTCCGGGCACTGATGCCATATTCAGAGTACTAAACCGGGCAATGAGGCCCCGACAGATGGAGCGACTACGTAGACAGGATCCCTTTTTACTTCCCTCTCTGTTTTTCTCTATTTTTACTTTTGGATACTTTCATTTGCATTTGAGAACAAATTTTTTTATTTATGGTGGGGTGAGTCTCACCTTTGTGTGTTGTTTTGAATGTTGTCTTGCGTACATATTTGGGCTGCTTTGCTTGTGTTTCATACTGCTTGTGCGGATGTTTGAGCTCATGACTCTCTTTTGTTTTAATTGCAAATGATTTTGACCCTTCCAAATTTTTTGAATTTTCCGAACAATTTTGCCACCCCTCGTGAGTTAAATGTGGTTGTTCTTTTGCAAATATTTGAGTCTCGATTTCGATCAATACCGATGACTTGAATAGTGCTCTCAATTGAACGAACATGAATGTACGGTTACGATGGGGCCAAATGAAGTTGCATGTACAATAGGTGAACTATTTGCAACTCATTGTGATTAGCCATTTATTGAATTGATTCTCTTGTAATGACCATCGGACACTGCCGAAAGTTTGTAGTCTTGTTTGACTTAAGTGTAGATGCCTTGTGTGATTAGCTTTCTTTGAACCATGCATGAATAAACCTAGAATTTGCCCTGTTAGTCTGATTGATTTATAAAGGTGTCCTCTTGAGATGATCTTAGGCAACTTTAAGGAGTGTAAGCCAAATTTGACATATACCTCTTTCGTGGCCTACCTGTGAGCGTGTGAAACTCTTTTGAACACCCTTTGAGCCTTACCTTTCCTTGGAAGAACCTTGATGAATCCTAGACCTTACTTGACCCATTACCTATAATCCTCTTGATTTGTGGTTTTAGCGAATAGCCAACTTAGGCCAAAAGCCTAAGTTGGGGGTGTGGTGAAAAGGAAAAGGAGAAATCAAGAAGTGCAAGAAAAGCCCACCTTAACCCATGGTGTTGCATAAAAAGGGAACCCCTTCAATTTAAAAATAAAAATAAGAAAAATAAAAATGTGGAATAAAGTACGAACGAAATCGGGTTTCCAAGCAATCCATAAAGGTGAATAACAAGATGACTTAGAAGCACTAGAAAAATAATTGATAAAGGAAAAGAAGGGAATGCCTTGAGAATACCACAACCCACAAGGAAAAAGTCAATGAGCCTAAATGACCATACCTTTGCACTCAGCCCCATTATAAACCTTAGAAAGACTTGTTTGATCTTGAGTAAGCTGAATCAAAAGTCGATTGGAAAATAGGGCAAACCTATGGGTGAAAACATGCATTGTGTTCCTCTTTTTGAGTGTGAGCGTTGCATCTGATTCCGGATCTTGAATTGGTTAACCTCTGTGTGTGGATATGTAATCATTATCTATGTGAGGGCATTTAGATACTTTTTGTTGAACTTGAACTTGCACAAGTAGCAAGTATTACGAGCATGAGAATCTTTGGTAATGGTGTGTCACAACTTGAATCTTTGAGTACACTTAGGCGCTTTATTTTGATAGAAATATTATCTTCGAATGCCTATTTTGTCGCAATATCTGATGAAAACTCTTAAGTTTCAGGTATTTTTAGTTTTAGCGGAAGAATGGACACTTAGGCGCAAAAAGGAACAAAAAGGCTAAAAAGAATGAAGAAGCTGAAGCCAGAGCATCGCCAAGCATCTTTTGGGATTCGCCGAAAGGATAGACTCCCTCCTTTGTTCCAGTACGCAAAGCCATTAAGGAAGAGGATCAAGAAGGTGATGAAAGGAGCAGTCGGCGCTTCGCCGAATAGTTTCGCGAAGCAGTACTATACCGCCCAATGGTCTAGAACGTGAAGATACTGAAGGCAAGCACTTAACGGCGATGAGATAGATGATGGGCGAGTCGCCTAGTCACTTGGTGAACTAGACTAACTTCGTTGAGCTTTCCCCTAACACTAATTTCTGATGGCTATAAATACTAAACTTGTTATTAATTTTAGAAGTTCCGAACCATTATTATAATTTTCCCAATAGATTAGTAATTTTTAGATATTTTTTCTCCCAAGTTTGTAGAGGGTTTTGTGGGAGACTTTAAGAGAGAAAGATTTCATCTTCCCCAAGTTGGAAGTGGGTCTTCTCCATTCTTCTTCCTTCGCTTAAATCAAGGTTTAATTTCTTATACCCATTTGATTTTAGTATCATTTTAGGTGTATTTTGTTATTTCTTGATATGTGGCTAAAAACCCCATTCTTGGGGTGTGATTTAGCAAATATGTGTTGATATTGTTGTTGGGGTCTTGCTTACTGATAGGTTAGATGTAGTTTAATGGTGATTTCACCTTGTGGTTGTGGTTTAATCCAAAGGGTTTGTAGTTGCAAATACATAGCGACCCATGTTTTTTCGGCTTGCCCGAGAGGGAGGTCGCAAAACCAAGACCACTAGACTGATGGCCAAAGGAGTGGGTCGACATGAGGTTCAGCCCGAGAGGGTGAGTCTTAGTCCCATATCCTAACACTCAGCTCAAGAGAGTGAGTGGGGTAAGGCGTAGGCTGGTCTTCATGCGGCAAATGGGTGTTCGAGAGGAACACATTTGTAACGGGGTAAGTTTCTCGAGAGGGAACTTATTTCCATTTAAAGCTTAGCCTAGTCACTATTATCTTACAAATTTCCTTTCAAAAGCATGTACCCAACTACTTATCTCAAGTTGTATTGCGGTCACACCCCAAGAACCTTTCCCCATACTTGATTTTCTTGTTAATTTTTGCTGTTTTTTCTACTTGTGACAAAACCCCCATTTGATATTTGACAGTTTTGTGTCACCCCCTTTTAAATTATCATGTTTTTATTCATTAATGTCTTCAGCTTCGACTAGTTAGAGCTTAATTTTATTTTTCTATCAATTCTCAAAACCACTCCCTTGGGACACGACCACAACATTTAGTTGGGTTACTATACTATCGACGATCGTAGACACTCATATCGTAGGTTAGTGTCATTGGTCACGGTAAGCATTACTAAGCACGTCAAACACACATCTCAAATGATCTATATGCTCATGCATGATTTTACTGTAAATCAAGATACCATCAAAATAGACAACCACAAACTTCCCTATGAAGGGCTTCTTCACATGATTCATGAGACGCACTAAATGTCACGATCCGGACCGTCGTGATTGGCATCCATACTAACTCTCCGGTGGGAGAATCACTACTACAACCCAAACTCAAAAACTAAAGCATTTAAGTTACGGAAGCAAATTAAATACTAAGGAACGAAATAAAGAATTTCCATAAACTCCAAACAAAAGTCTAATAATAATAAACTAACATTACGGAAGAAATGCCTATAACCTGAAAGTCAATGTACCAAAACATCTAAGTTTCAACAAGTCTAAAGAAGAAGGGATACAACCCCAAACTAATGCACTACTAACTAACTAGAAAAGTCTGAGTCCGAAATGGTGGACATAGACGAAAGAGAACCCATGGCAGCCAGGAAGAATTGGCTCACCCTTGAATTCGAACGATCACTGATCTTTTAAGCGATGTTTGTCAATAGCCACATGAAGATGTCCTGTACTAAACAAAGAAAGAGCAAGTGCAGTATCAGTACACAACCAAAGTGTACTGGTAGGATCACACGGCTCTCCCACTAAGTGCAACATATATATTCCATTAGAACAATATAATCACATGCATATATCGAACATAAACAATATTATCAACATTTACGAACAACAAACAACTTCACATTTCTCAAGATACACAATTATGAAAAGTCATTGGTCTTCTCATTGAACCCAAACCCAAAGCATACCAGAATGTGGTACCCGATCCAATGATTATGCCGAAATGTGGCAACCAATCCCATAATTATACCGGAATGTGGCAACCGATCCAAATTAGTTATGACGAAACGTGGAAACCGATCCAAGTTAGTTATCACAAAACATGGCAACCGATCCATTCAACACACCACAATCACAATCTTAGGTATATTCTCAAGTTCATACAATTTAGTCATGATTCAGACATTCATCATCCCTCTATCTCATTTACAACAAGTGTGATCAATAATGCAACATTTACATAAATACATGTATCATAATGACGCAAGAGCAAACATACATCACACAATCATAGAATCACAACCATCACCTACCTCGAAACAAGCTTGATACCTTATGAAACTTGATCCTTCCCTTTCTAGATTCGTTCTGCTTGTTCTTAGTCTACAAACAATCATAATTACATGGGAATCAATAACAATCACCAATTACCCGAATTGCTAACAATTCTATGAACCCTAGATCATACCCATGTTTCTAAGCACCCAAAATAGGGCTGTTTCCACCATAGAATCTCGATCAAAACCCTTCCCCTTCGATAATTACCCATTCTATTACGTTCTACAGATAAAAAAATGGATTCAGGGAGTGAAAAGCTTACCTTTAGTCTCAAGAAGGGTGGAAAACTGTCAAAAGTCACCTGGGGTTCATTCCTTAGCTCTAAATTTCAAAAAGTGCAGAATAAAGTCATTTTGGGGTTTATTTACGACTTTAAGTCACGTCGAATCAGCCACATTGTCTCTCACCCCGCTACAGCGGCCCTGCCAGAGCGACCAAAACCACCACCAAAGTGGCTTGCACAAAACAATGAGTTATTTTAATAATTCCAAGACCCCCATTTCACAACACACCTTTAACGAACGACGCTCGGAAGATACCGTTCACGTTAAGATCGATTTTGGGAGTTCTATTAACCCGGATTAAATTTCGTAAAGTCGTACAAATTCTGTAATGACTTATCTAACTACTCATGTAATCAAAATCATAAATAAGTCACCTGATTGTTACCAGATTTCCCTACACCTTAATGACTTCGATTTCGTCTATATCTGTACTAGGTTGGGAAATTTAAAGTTCCTAAGAAAATATTTTCCGACCCAAAATTTTTCCTCGTTGGCTTTTCTATAACGACGAAAGCCGATCGTTATAATAGATACCAATTTACCCATCACTTGTCCCCTAGTGGCAAACTTAGGAAAAAATAGGCTAAGGAAGGAATGAAGTAGTACCTGAATTGACAAATAATTGAGGATACTTGTCTCGCATGTCCCTCTCGGTCTCCCAAGTAGCTTCCTCAACTGGACTATGCTTCCATTGTACTTTCACGAACTTAATATCCTTGGTCCTCAACTTACACACATCACGATCAAGAATTGCAATAGGTTCCTCTTCATATTGGAGGTCTTTGTCTAACACAATTAAGTCCCACTTAATAATATAATCCCCGTCACCATGACTTAATGAAATACCAGATGAACTCCCGATAAATTAGGAGGTAAAACCAATCTATATGCTACTGGTCCCACACATTCAAGAACCTCAAATGGACCGATGTATTGCAGACTTAACTTACCTTTCTTGCTGAATCTCATCACCTCTTTCATGGGTGATATCTTAAGAAGAAAATTCTTACCGGTTTGAAACACCATGTCTCTTACCTTATGATCCACAAATTTCTTCTATCTACTCTGGGCTGCTAGAAGCTTAGTTTGAATACTCCTTAACTTATCTTGAGCATCCTTCACTAAATCGACCCCCAATGGTTTCACATCTCCAGCCTCAAACCATCCTATGTGTGATCTACATTTCCTCAATAGAGTGCCTCAAATGGTGCCATATCTATGCTGGAGTGATAACTATTATTATAGGATAATTCACACAAAGGTAGGAACTTCTCCCAATGCCCCCCAAAATTAATCACACATTCCCTCAACATGTCTTCTAACACTTAAATAGTCCTCTCTAACTACCCGTCTGTCTGTGGATGGAGGGCTCTACTAAAAATGAGTTGTGTGCCCAATTCATCATGTAATTTCCTCCAAAACTTTGATGTGAATTAGGTACCACGGTCTGAGATGATAGAGAGGGGTACCCATGCAACCTCACTATCTCTTTCACATATACCTTATCCAATTGTTCAACATTATAATCTATTCTTACCGGAATAAAATGGGCTGACTTAGTCAATCTATCAACTACTACCCAAAAAGAATTAAACTTCCCCAAAGTCTTGTGAACACCAACCACGAAATTCATGGCTATCATCTCCCACTTCCATTCTGGAATTGGCATTCTTTGAAGCAAACTTGCAGGCCTTTGGTGTTCATATTTCACTTGTTGGAAATTTTGACACTTAGCCACAAACTCCGCTATATTCTTCTTCATCCTCGACCACCAATAAATTAGCTTCAAGTCTCGGTACATCTTGGTCACACTCGGATGAATAGAATATTGCGAATCATGAGATTCTGTCCATTATTTCTGAATCAAGTCATCAACTCGAGGAATACAAATTCTTCTTTTAAAATTGAGCACACCTTCCGCATCAAGAGTGGTCTCTTGTGCCTTACCTATAGCAGTCTTCTTTCTAAGCTCCTCCAAATTTTCATCTTCAAATTGTTTGGCCTTGATCTCCTCAATGAATGTGGCCCTCACTTCAATACTAGATAACACCCCACCTCTTTTCGAGATGCCCAACTGCATGAACTTAGAATCTAAGGTCTGAATTTCCTTAGCCAAAGGTCACTTGGACACACTCAAGCACGCTAAACTACCCATACTTACCCTTTTTTTGACTCAAAGCATCTGCCACCACATTAGCCTTGCCCGGATGGTATTGAATGGTCACAACATAATCCTTGAGTAACTCCATCCACCTTCTCTGTCTCAAATTCAGATCCTTTTGAGTGAACACATGTTGCAAACTACGATGATCGGTAGACACTTCATACTTAACACCATAGAGGTAATGCCGCTAGATCTTAAGAGCAAACAATACCGTTGCCAACTTCAAATCATGTGTTGGATAATTCCTCTCATGCACCTTCAATTGACGTGAGGCATAAGCTATAACATTCTTATCCTGCATCAACACAACACCTAAATCAGAATGTGAAGCATCACAATAAACAATAAAATCTTTACCTTCAATCGGTAATGCTATAATAGGCGCGGTGGTCAAGAGAGTCTTGAGATTTTGGATGCTCTCCTCACATTTTTCAGTCTATTCAAATGGTATCTCGTTTTTGGTAAAAATAGTCAAATGAGTAGCAATATAAGCAAAGTGTAACAACCTACTCCCTTCATTATAGAAATGCTAACGTGGGAAAATTTGGGGCAGAAAAACTTTTTCGTAGTATTTGGATTTTCTCAACCTAGGCCAGATTTGGATGAAATTAGAGTCATTAAGGGGTAGGGAAATATGGTAAAAATTGAGTGAATTATTTCTGATTTTGATTACATGATTAGTTAGATATCTCGTTAAGGAATCCGTACGACTTTACAGAATTGAATTCGGGCGAGTAGAACTCCCGGAATCAATCTTAGTGTAAATGGTATTTTCTGAACGTCGTTGGTTAGAGGTGTGTTGTGAAATAGGGGTCTTGGAATTCTTTGAATAGCTCACTGGTTTGTACAACCCGCCTTGGCGGGAGTTTTTGCCGCTCTGGCGGGGATGCTACAGTGGGGTGTGGGCCGTTGTGGCGGGTTCGACGCGACTTAAAGTCGTAAATAAACCTCTAAATGACCTTATTTTGTACTTTTCAATTTTTAAAGCTAAGGAAAGAACCCCAGGTGACTCTTAATAGTTTTCCACTATTCTTGAGGCTAAATGTAAGTTTTTCAATCCCCGAATCCATTTTTCGATCCGTAGAACGTAATAGAATGGGTAATCAATGATGTGGGAGGGTTTTGATCTAGATTCTATGGTGGAAACAACCCTATTTTGGATACTTGGGATCATGGATATGATCTAGGGTTCATAGAATTATTAAAAATTTGGGTAATTAGCGATTTTTTATGGATTCCCGTATTGTATTGATTATTTGTAGACCAAGAACAAGTGAAACAAATCCGAAAAGGGAAGGATCAAGTTTCTTAGGGTTTCAAGTTTGATTTGAGGTAGGTGATGGTTGTGATTCTATGATTGTGTGATGTATGTTTGTTCTTGCTTCATTATGATACTTGTATGTATATGAATGATGCATTATTTATTACACTTGTTGAAAATGAGATAGAGGAATGATGAATTCCATGAATCATGACTTAAATGTATGATCTTGAGAATATACTTGTGATTGTGGTGTGTTGAATAGATCGGTTGCCACGTTCTGGCATAACTAACTTGGATCGGTTGCCACGTTCTGGCATAACTATGGGATCGGTTGCCACGGTTCGGCATAATTATGGGATCGGGTACCACGTTCCGATATGCTAACAGTTTGGGTTTGGGTTCCATAAGAGGACCAATGATTTTCTATAATTGTTTATCATGAGAAATGTGAAACTGTACCTTGTTCGTAAATGTTGATGATAATGTAGATGTTCTATATATGTTTGTGATTATATTATTGTAATGACTTATGTATGTTGCACTTAGTGGGATAGCCGCATGATCCTACCAGTACACTGTGGTTGTGTACTGATATTGCACCTGCTTTTAGTTTTCTTGAGTATAGGGCATCTTTATGTGACTATTGACAGACCTCTCTTAGGAGAGTAGTGATCGTTTGAATTCAAGGGTGAGCTAATTCTTTCGGGATGCCTGGGTCTCTTTCGTCTATGTCTACCATTTCAGACTTAGGCTTTTGTTCTGGTTAGTTGATTAGTTCATTAGATAGGGGTTGCATCCCTTTTTGTTTAGAATTGTTGAACTTTAGATGTTTTGGTATATTAACTTTCAGGTTCTAGGTTATTTCTTCCACATTGTTTAGTTCGTTGTTAGACTTTTGTTGGAGTTTATGGGAACTCCCTATTTCTTTCCTTAGTACTTAACTGTTTTCATATACTTAAATCCCTTAGTTTTTAGATTATTTACTTGATTGGGGTTGTGGTAGTGGTTCTCCCACCGGAGTGTTAGTGTGGGTGTCAATCACGATCGTCTGGGTAGTGACAAAGTTGGCATCAAAGCCAAGGTTCGTTGATCTCGATGTACCAAAACGAGTCTAGTAGAGTCTCGCAGAATGGTACGGGGACGCCTCTACTTTTCTTTGAGAGGCTATAGGACTTTAGGAAATCTCTCTATTTTCTCTTGTCTTCTTTCTTGCTATATCTTGATTCCAAGTGGTATCTATCGATTCGAATTGGTATCTAACCTCCTTCACTCTTCTGTCAGCAGATGGTTAACACTAGATACAATGGGGTCAGGACCGTAGCTCCCGTGAATGCTCCAGCTGAGGAATCTGCAGCGAGCGGTCGCGGTCGAGGCAGGGGTAGAGGAAGAGCTAGGGGTAGAGGCGGTGGAAGAGTAGCTCCTGCTAGAGATGGGGTACCAATTGAAAATGTTCCCCAAAATGAGGCCCCTCACGTACATCAGGAAGAGATAGAGGAGAATATTGAGGTTAAGAACGTTGAAAATGTTGAGGAGGTTGGACAAGAGGAAGAAGTGCAGGCTGAGACTACAGGTATTCCTCCCATCGACCCAGTGGTTTCTCAATAGATCATGTTGTTTTTGAAAGGATTGGCTGGTCCTGGAGTGCTTCCATCTGTTCAAGAAACTCAAGCTCCCACTAATACCCCTATTGCTATCACTACTCCTAAGCTGGGTGGAAACGTAGGTACTGATGCTTTCTTCCATCCTTTGTTGGGTTCTATTATGACTGGTAATGAGCATGAAATGTTGACTAAGTTTTTGAACCTAATGTATAACACCCCAAAAATGCTAACAAGAGTCGCATGTCGATAAACCACTGCTTAATTATTACAATATGTTTAATTCTCATTTTGGGAACTTGAAATAATGTGATATTTGCAACCTTGCTTAAAATAATTGTCATCGTAATTTAATGTATTATATGGGGGTATTTTCGTAATGTTTTAATTAGAAATATGTATAGCTTTAAAAGGAGGTGAAGGATATATATATATATATAGGTGTATATGTATGCATTTGGGAAGCACACAAGTATTTGGGCAGCCAACTTTTATGGACAGCTGTGTATATGATAAGCACCTCTTGTGTTACTATATTTTGACACCTCCTCTTAGGAAATTCGTCTCACCTGAAGTATAAGTCCCTTAGAACATTATCTAACCTGTTGTTCTTCAAGATCACAAGAGAAAATCTTGGTCCTTTTTGCTGAAAATTGAGTTACACTCTTCTCTTTGGTAAGTGGTAAAACTTGTTTTTGAGCTGGGTAGCGTTTAGTAGATTAAGCATATCTCGTTCTATAAATTTTTTTTTTACTGTGAATAAATATGATTTGGAAAGATAATTTGTATATGTACAACTCTTATGTTTATGTTAAACTCTAATTTAGTTGTTATGGATTCGAAATATGGGACGCATCATAGGACAAGTTCAGTGCAGATTCTGAAGTTTGAAATCCTGTATGGACAACTGTTAGTGTTTTGAATATATCTTTTTATCCAAAATACATTTTGCGGTGATTCTTGGTTTTTTGCAACCTTAAGAGAGGTACCCACATCTTTCATGAAGAGTATAGATTCCAGTTTTGCCATTTTCCATTTCAAATCTTAGTTGCGACATGATTCCCTAGGATGGCCAGAATTTACTGTTTGGGAGCATAGTCGTATTTGTACAGGCTAGGCTTACTTGTGATGATAACCCTATTTTTACGTCATCATTATTGAGCTGCTACAAAGTAAATAAGTTATTGAATTCATTTTTTTAAGGTTGTATATCCTCGTGTACAAGTTGAAGACTTTGATACGCTGCGAGGTCTACGGTTTGACTCGTGGAGTTTTGTTGACTGTTTTTGTGCTAAAGAACTGAGGTTTGTGTATAAACTTATACTAGTACTCTTTTTACCTGCTGGTATATCTGAAAGTTATCTTGGTACCTTGGTTACCTCTTGTCACTTTGCATTGTCGTATTGGTATTCTTTAATACATTAAAGACACTTATGTAACTCGCCCACTTGTACGGATTGTTTGATCACTTCGCACTCTTGTTGGGACCTTGTCCTTCTTGTGGCTGTGACTTTGTCACTCTTGGCATACCTCTTGGTTCAGATCATTTGCCATCTTGACTCTGGATTTTTAGTTCGTCTTAAGAATGGAAGTTGTCCATTTTAAGTACGAACTAGGAAGCCATTTTTTTAAATATGGTTCTTGGTTCTCTTGATTATTGGGTTTTGACCCTTCTTGAAACCTGCTCATGCTTGGTGTGACGACATGATGTATATATTGGGTGAGCCTTGTTATTGAATCTCTTGAAAAGTTGTGCTATGAGCATTCTTGACATTTAGACCTTTATAAATTGAACTTGATACTCCTTGTTTATTGTTTACTTGATTTACTGATTTTGTTTCGATCGTGCTACCCATGACTTGAGAATGATAACTGGGTGAATTTAAGGGCTCCGAACCTATAGTTTGTACACCACTAAGATATATGCTTAACGATAGTTGTTTCTATCATAGAGGCTGTTTGCGATGATGCTTGAAGCTGGCCATTGATAATGGATATTTTAAAAACCTCAAGGAAGATCACATTTGCATATAGACATATATATTTTGTATAACCTTGGGACTTGTACATGATCTTTCTGTTGTATATTTATAGGAGATTTTGAGGGCTATTTTGGTCACGTCACCATGGGTTGTAACATAAGTATGGTTATACGTTTTTATGTTTTTGGGGTGTGTAAACCCAAGTCTTGTAATATACTAATTTGTTATATGTCTTGAAAGTTGTGTGAAGCGTGAGCCAGCTGATTTTGGTACTCGGAAACTTGTAATATTCTTGTTATTTTACCCTCGAGTGTGAGGTTAACATATGCATGAAGATCTTGTCGGTTAATTGCTTAAATGTTATATTTTTTTTTTGGAGTTCGCTATGAATCTAATCCCTCTACTATATTAAAATCAGTATGCCCTCATTAATTGGTTTTAAATGTCGCAAGTATTTAATTAGATTTCTTGTTTAAGTAGGGTTATCGTTTTGAAAGGATCGCTACAAGTAGTGGTATCGTTTTGAAAGGATCGCTACAAGTGTGGGCACCCACACTAACTCTCCGGTGGGAGAACCACTACTACAACCCAAACCCAAAAACTAAAGCATTTAAGTTACGGAAGCAAGTTAAATACTAAAGAAAGAAATAGGGAGTTCACATAACCTCCAAACAAAAGTCTAATAATAATAAACTAACATTGTGGAAGAAATGCCTAGAACCCGAAAGTCAATGTAAAAAAAACATCTAAGTTTCAACAAGTCTAAACAAGAAGGGATACAACCCCAAACTAATGCACTACTAACTAACTAGAAAAGTCCAAGTACGAAATATGGACATAGACGAAATAAAACCCATGGCATCCCGGAAGAATTGGCTCACCCTTGAATTCGAACAATCATTGATCTTCTAAGCGAGGTGTGTCAATAGCCACCTAAAGATTCCTTGTACTCAACAAAGAAAGAGCAAGTGCAGTATCAGTACACAACCACAGTGTACTGGTAGGATTACCCGGCTATCCCACTAAGTGCAACATATATAAGCCATTACAGCAATATAATCACATGCATATATCGAACATATACAATATTATCAACGTTTACGAATAATGAACAACATCATATTTCTCAAGATATAGAATTATGACAAGTCATTGGTCCTCTCATGGAACCCAAACCAAAAAAGTTAGCATACCGGAATATGGTACCCGATCCAATGATTATGCCGGAACGTGGCAACCGATCGCATAATTATGCCGAAACGTGATAACCGATCCAAGTTAGTTATGCCGAAACGTGGCAATCGATCCAAGTTAGTTATGCCGGAATGTGACAACCGATTCATTTAGCACACCACAATCACAATCACAAGTATATTCTTAAGTTCAAACAATTTAGTCATCATTTATGGCATTCGTCATCCCTCTATCTCATTTACAACAAGTGTGATCAATAATGCAATATTCACATACATATATGTATAATAATGAAGCAAGAGCAAACATACATCACACAATCATAGAATCACAACCATCACCTACCTCGAAACAAGCTTGAAACCCTAAGAAACTTGATCCTTCCCTTTCCGGATTCGTTCTGCTTGTTCTTGGTCTACAAACAATCATAATAACACTAGAATCAATAACAATCAACAATTACCCGAATCGCTAACAATTCTATGAACTCTAGATCATACCCATGATTCCAAGCACCCAAAATAGGGTTGTTTCCACCATAGAATATAGGTCAAAACCCTCCCCCGTCGATAATTACCCATTCTATTACATTTGACGGATCAAAAAACGGATTCAGGGAGTGAAAAGCTTACCTTTAGCCTCAAGAATAGTGGAAAACTGTCAAGAGTCGCCTGCGGTTCGTTCCTTAGCTCTTAAATTCAAAAATTGCAGAAGAAATTCATTTTGGGGTTTATTTATGACTTTAAGTCACGTGGAACCCGCCACAGCAGCCCTCACCCCGCTACAGCGGCTATGCCAGAGTGACCAAAACCACCGCCAAAGCGTCTTGCACGAAATAGTGAGCTATTTTAATAATTCCAAGACTCCCACATCAAAACACACATTTAACCAACGATGCTAAAAAATACAGTTCACGCTAAAATTCATTTCGGGAGTTCTACTCTCCCAAATTTAATTACGTAACGTCGTACAGATTCCTTAACGACTTATCTAACTACTCATGTAATCAAAATCATAAATAAGTAACCCGATTGTTACCAGATTTCCCTACACCGTAATGACTCTGATTTCGTCCAAATCTGGACTACGTGGGGAAATTTCAAGTTACTACGAAAAAGTTTTTCGACCCAATTTTTTTTTCTTGTTGGCTTTTCTATAACGACGAAACCCGGTAGTTACATAAAAGTACTAGGAGCATTAGTGAGACCGAAAGACATCACCAACCATTCTATTAGAAGATTAGATTAGTCTCACTAAATATATTTTCCTATAATTTGCTTCTTAAAGCACCGTATAATATTTTTAAAAACTCCTCATTATAGTGTAGTGTTTGAGAAACACTTGAATTTATTTTCATACAAAATGATTAAACACTTAGAGTTTATTAATGACTTAGAATCTTGGTACTGCAAAAATACAAGAGAACAGAAGGATGAGTAGTTTCCCTTCTACTACGCGAATCCAAAATCTCCAACAGTAAATTCCCCCTCACATCTAACATCTTCCAAATCGGTTTCATATTGTTGTCAATTCTCTGTCCTTGCTAGCTTGAGAGTAAATTAATAGGCCTTACCAATGATTCCTTGAAGGTTAAAAATGTAAAGGTACCAAATCAAGATAATGAATTCCACATGTCGAGATCAATTCAGAAATGTGACTGCAGTTGAGCTCTTTAATTTTAGCGCCCTATGGTTCTGCTATGGTGATGCTTGACCAAGCCTCGCTAACAGTGATACATAGATCCCCCATATGTAGTTCAGTACCAGAGGGCAAGACAAAACTATACTTAAAAATCCAGACACAATGGTTTCTCTAAATATTCACAAAGATAGCAATGGTTTTTAGTAATACATCATGTGAAGGTCACACCCAAAATAAACTACTTTGATGAATTAGACCTGTAAAATCTTAATGTATGTAGAACTCTAATAGTGCATCAGAGAAAAGACTAGGGGGACATCATAAGCAACATGCTCAAACAAAAATTCCAAGTACCATGTCGCGATGAGATTTCATCTCCTTCTATGTCCCTCTCTAATATGAAAAACAATGTAGTAATTTGACCATATATCCAGAATTAGTAGCCTACAGATACTGCTTAGAGTATGCCCCTCACATGACAACATGGATACTGCTTCGAGGTTTTCCTAGTTTCTGGGCTTATACAAAAAAATTCTATCTCAACAATCAACAAAACAGCTAACCAACTTAATCAAACAAGACACATATTCATTGTAACACCCCGTATTCTACGTGTACTAGTTCTATTTATATGAAGCTTATAATTTTCCTTGTGGTATAGCTATAGACTCGGTTTCGTGTGCGACTAGTGACAATAGAATAGGTTTAAAGCGAACTGTCCATAGATTTTGATGTGATTCGATTAAGTTGACGACGATGGAAGTAGTTAAACTTGAGATCATAAGGTGGTATTTGAGTCTAAAGTTTAAAGTGACATATTGTATATAAGTTTTAAGTTAAGTTAAAGTTATTAAGGTCTAGAAATGGAATAAAATATTGAGGTGCTTGCTTGACTTAACTAAGCTAGTAGGTGACAAGTAGGTGCATCACCTACTTTGACTTATTGACCAGCCCAAAGGACCAAGTATCTGCATCACCTACTAAGACTCTTATGACCATGTTATTGGGCCAAGTACACTACCATCTACTTGCATTAATCTAGCCCAAGTTGATTAGAAGAATAAGGGGAAAATGGGCAGTCAAGGCCCAATCTTTCCAAGCTCACAATAAATAATTTGAATGGAAAAGTAGGTGCATCACCTACTTAAATGTTTGGCCTAAATTAAAGACACATGTTGGCTGCAAATGAAGTACAAGAAAGGTGGCAAAAGGCCCAATGTTCTTAAGTCCAAAAAGGCCCAAGTGAAAAGTCCAAGTAGGTGGGTCACCTACTTGACAAATTATGTCCCAAAATGAGTGAGAAAGTCAGCCAAAGCAGGTCCCTTTAAAAGGGATTGATATCAGATTTTTCCAACCATATTTACTTTGACAAAAAAATCTGATTTCTAGAGATTTCTCTCTTCTCTCCTAGATTCATACAACAGCCATTATATACCATTAGGGTTCTTGAATATTAGGGAGTTCAAGCTATTGGAAGTTATAATTTTCGACAAGTTAAGGAGGACAACCTTTACCTTGAAGAATCCAAGTCTTAGCAAGTGGTAGTTTCTGTCCAGCAAGGTAAGCTGTTGCGATTTCTCCCTCTTGTACTTGAGTTAATTAGGACATTTTGTATGTGTTAGTGAGTTGAAATTTGTTCCTTTTACATGGTGTAATATTGGGGGAGGATGTTCTGGTGATTAGTGCATGTTGGGACAACCATGGAGGGGAGTCCTATTTAAATTCAGTTATGAGATTGTTTGAGCACTTTAAAAGTAATGTTAGCTCTTCAAGTGCTGGTGATCAGAAACCATGATTCATATTTCTTTTGTTACATTATTATTTTTAAGGATTTTTTTATGTATGTTATGATAAGGGATGTGATTGGATATACGGGGAAGTTACGGAGACGTTAAAGAACTTAAATATTGCAGGAAGTTTTGGGGAGGACCTGATACGAAGGTTGTACAGTATATAGACGCGATTTAAGGGAAAAGGAAGGAAAGAAAATATTGTCTAGATAAATTGCATGCTTACTGTTTGGTTACTATTTTTTGAGTTCAAGTACCACAAATTGATTGATTAGCTACTAATCCTATTCTTACAATTTATTTTTATTGTAGATTAGTAATCTGAAGAGAAGGAGCGTAAGTCATACTTTTTGAATTGTATAGCAAGGTATGTAAGGGTATTCGATTTCCTATTTCTTTGGCATGAATACAACACTTGTATTACAAAAAAGTAAGCTTTCTAAGTGCCTTTGGTAGTGACGGATCCATAGTTGCAGTTCCTACTCCCTAGAGCATTAAAGTGAGTACTCTAATATGAGTTTGTTACTAAATGTACATGCTTACTCTACTGAGTATTAACATGCAAGGTTTAAACTCGTTTCATCGTCCAAGTACCCTTGGCAAGTATTTCCCTTATATAAATCAAAATGATCCTAGAATACACATGGTACCTATGTTTATATGTTGGATATACAATCTACCCTTATCATGCCAACTTGCTTAAATTGTCTATATATATGTCATCTTATCACATGTTGATATGTTCCAATTATTGGTTATTACTACCATTGTGTTAGACTATAATGTTACTTCACAAGATACCTACTTGCTCTATTGTACATTTTATATGTACTTACTTGGAATATGTATCCGTCCTTAAGTTGAATCTGCCCACGTTCTCCCTTGGTTCCACTTGCATGTATACCTTGTATTAGATATTAGTTAGTGAGTATTTGGCTACCATATGGAGTTCAAATCTCTTGGCTGAATGTTAAAGGTCTTCACTTGATATGTTCTTCAATTTTAGATGTCAAAATGCTTACTGATTCATATAAGCTCCTAAGTATTACGTTGGTGTCACATTTGCTTCCCATGTTATTGTTAATATCATAAGTCCATATTCACATGTCTTCTGCTAGTGGTTCATAGTTTCGAATCTCAACAATGATTATGACCACCAAAACAACAATCTCAAAAGAGTTATGATCACTAAAAGAACAATATCAAAAGAGTTATGAAAATCAAAACAACAATCTCAAAGATTAAAGAATATAAGTGAAGCCCATGGGCAAATGCCTAGAATGGGTCGATCCCAATTGTATAAAAAGGTGGCATCTCTGGGGCGAAAGCTTAGCATGGGCCGATCCCAATTGGTATAGAAGGGTGGCAGCTCAGGGGCGAAAGCTTAGCATGGGCCGATCCCAATTTGTGAAATTATGAGGACAACATCCCAGAGCTTAAAATGCCTAGCATGGGTCATCCTCTTCTACCGTTGATCAGTTGGTCATTTGTCTCATATGTCTTATAGATATTATAATGCACAAAAAAGTAAAGAAAAGAATGTAGCATACACGATTCCAAAAGTATAAGTAAAGGTGGTCTCTAATCCTTATCTATTGGTATTTGGTTTCACTTGAGCTCTCATTTTACATACGGTTGTATCATGCCTTACATATTCATTACATTCTTTCGTACTGACGTCCCTTATTGGGGATGCTGCATTTCATGCTGCAGGTATATGTAGTGAACTAGTATATCTCCCCAATAGAAGCACATGAATCTCAATGGTTATTGGTGAGCTCTAGGTTGATTCGGGGCTTTGTCGAGTCTTTACTATGTGTATTTTCATAGTGGTATCATCATGGATTACAGTAGAGGCTTTGTAGACATTGTAAAACTATCATCTGTATTCATAGTTTCACTTGTCACATGTATCGGTTCAGCTAGTAAACATGTGTTGTGTATGAAGCTTCTCATAAGTAAATCTACTTGCATAGTAGTTTACTTTCTCATCATAGGGTACTTGTACAACATGTGTTCATATGATACTTGTCCGCCTCACCTAGGGTTGGGGTGTGACAAAAGTGGTATTAGAGCAGTTCGTCCTAGGGAGTCTAAAAAGCCGTGTCTAGTAGAGCCTTACTTATAAATGTGTTGCGCGCCACTTTTATATTTAGGGGGCTGCTTGGACATTTAGGAAATGTTACCTTTCTTCATAATCCTGATCATGTGATAGAGCGACGTTAAGTAGTCAATTTCCACTTGCACCTGATCATGCTATTGATATTATGCTTACCATGGTTAAGGTTAACGGTAGCTAAAATATCAATATGTAACCTACATAAAAGGATCTAAAGTTATCAAAATTTAGACTAGATTGAGCTCATTTTATTCGACCATCCCACTCCACAATGTATGTAAAGGCTTTTATGTTATATACATTTTAAGTTGTATTTTTACCATTTGTATCACGTTGGTTCAATTGAGAAAGATATAGTATGGTTATCCATATGCTTAAAAATGATGGGTTACCTAGTTACACATATGAGCTGTAGCATTTCTAAGCACATCTTCTTAGGAGGATGTATCCAACTCTTAAGTTCTATATTTCCTCCATATTTATAGGATCTATTCCTATAAAGGACACTTGTTCTTAGTCTGTGATATACATAGAATTTTCAGCATTGTTCTTAGTCTGTGATATATATAGAATTTTCAGCATTACTCATGTTCTCAAAATTGATGTTGGTGAACCAGTTTTTTTTTCGGAAGAAGGTAGTGGCACAATCTGATAGGTGGATGTATCAGTGCAATAGTGTTGCTAGAGATACCCCTAATTGGCTGACAAGGCCAAAATTTTCACTATATATCATCCCGAATATGTTAATATTTAGCTTATATATGGTATGTACCAACAACCCCAAATAAGTACTAATAACATTTGTATTCTTTTCGTGGTTATAAAACTTAGGGATAAGTGTGCCACTTTCTGCAAACGATATATGTATGGTAGTTCTTATTATGATCTATATTTTTGCTATGAAGGATTAGTATGCGACTAAAGGGTAATGTTAACAAAAGGAAAAATTGATTGGTTAGACCTAAGTTATGATTAGTCAGATTGTACATAGTGGGATCTAGTACATGAAGCTACTAGTTTTGATTAAAAGGTACTTGTTAGATAGGAAGCATGTGAGAATGAAGCTTTAATTACACGGGCCGAATATGTACGTAGAGCTTCTCATTAGAAAGAGATGGGATATGTCAAATTCCCTAAACATAGGAGTAGGGGTGATACGAGGATGCTATAGAGGAGTGAGATAGGTGATTATAAAAGAGAGGTTGCTACGTGTATGAGGCAATAAAAAGGTATAAACTTTTCAATCCTAACGAGTTATAATGGCGCACCTGGGAACAACTTTGTGAACCTTTGTTAGACAGAGAAGTCAATTTAGTATTGATTCAAGTCTTGATATTTGGTCCTGATAATAACAAGAAAAGAGAGGGGAATAGAAAGGTTACCTAGATAGAAGATACATGGACCTAGTTCATCTACATCATTACTACAAAAGAGAAGTAGAGCATTATTCATATGTATAGACTTCGATCAAATTAAATAGAGCTACTACAGGGCTCATTTAATATATGCCTGCAGTAATTCGTCAGTCATAGTCCAGTTAAGGGAGAGGAAAAATTGATCATATGCTAGTTGTTATTATCTGCTATCTTGCATGGGAAAAGAGTCGGAGCACCCTTGTTTGTTATAAAAAAAGAGAGGAAATCTATTAGTATGGCCAAACCTATCTAGTTAAGCCCAAAGAGGCTAACTCTAAGACGTTATGAATCATGATATAACTTTATAGGTACCTGACATTTACATGTTATTAGAGTTCATGATTTATGGTGCATTCAAGCTTCACTATTTATTTTCTATTTCGACCTTCAAAGGGCACCAAACATTGAGCGTGATATAACACAAGCTAGTAATGGAGGCAAAGTTGACCTCGGCCTCCTACTCTAAAATATGAACTATTGAGGATTATATTTTTCTATCTTGACTGCAGTATTTATATTGACCTAGACGGAAGCCAAGTCCCAATAGCAGAACACCTATAAGAATTCTTAGGAGATTGAAGAGAGTAGATGGGGAAATCAATTGTATGTGTTTTGAGTTGAGTAAGGAATATGAGCAGAACTATCCCACCTGTGACTTAATGCTTAAGACATTGTGTTTACCCTTATTATGGTAGAGTGGTTTTATAGGATATCTCATAGTTTCCAAAGATGGTTTGTTATATAATTATACATGCTGCATGTTCTATAACTTATCTATTTGTATGTCATTTTACCTTTGTAGATTACCTTCTCACAAGTTACCCAATGTCATAGAATGCTTACATGTAATTGTTATATGCTTCAGAGCACTCTTGTTTATTGTTATATGCTTTCATAGGACCTTTTCCTTACATGTTATTTATTGCACTAGTTACATTCCACATGTCACTTGTCCATATTGTGTGGGCACTGTATGCTAATTGATCATATGCTATGATAAAAATTAGTGCTTGTGGGTTATATGACTCACATATCACTTGCTTACATGCATCATAAACAATTTCTATGTATATTACATGCCTCGTAGCCTACTTGCTTAAACATTACAAGCCTTATAGATTTTCTAGCCATGTGTCATGTGTTCACTTGCTCATATTTTATGTGTACTTATTGACATGTTAGTCCACCAATCCATGCGATATAACTCACTTGATCAATGTGATTTGTGTTCCGTAGATCATATTTCATATAGTCTACTTGCTTACGTATTATATATTTTGTAGCTTTAGTACTCATGCATCATGTGCTCATCTAGTCCATTTCCTACATTCCTTATAGTTCATTCTCCACACGCTACCTTATGAACCATATGCGTGCGTACACCATATATTTCTATAGCTTAATGCCCGTATATTATTCGCTCCTTTTTGTGCTAATCTGCCTATGTGTCATACCCAATGTGACTTATTTATTTGTACACTATGCCCTTCTGTGATTATTGACTTGAGTTTTGAACATTTTGGGAAAACATTTCCTTGTATCATTATGTAGTGAAGATTTTGACTAGAAAAGGTTGGGCATATATGTAAATTTGATCACAACCATAGACAAATAACTTAGCATAATGCCTTATTCGAAGGTGTGGCATAAAACTTTAGAGTTTATATTAACAGCTATGCGTTCTTATAAGACTCACCTCTGAAAAGCGTCATGAGATAAAAGAGAAGGGAAAGTAGAGCCCTTATAGGTTAGGCCTATGATTTTGTGTTCGTTCCATATACGAAAAATTTGGGAGATACTATAGTTATTCTTGATTGTTAAAGCCCGGAAGCTAAGCCCAAAAGGTTTATTGTGGAAGGAATAGAATATAACATAAGCTACTTGGGAATAGAAGATGGTAGAGATCTTAAATACCCCTCCTCATTCTAAATATCAACATAAGGATCTGAGATCATGTGATCCCCTAATATGATCATAAATCCTACTAGCAGTTGTTCATTTGGTATGTCGTTTGTATGTCTTGTGTTTAGGTTATTAAAGTTCTTATTTGTATGAATTCTACTTGCGTATCTTCAGTGAATTACATGGCCAAGAAATGGGTTAATTTGTCATATTATTATTTCATGAACCATATCTATTGAGACGTCATGCTAGACTTGTCTATACGTCTTTTAGGTTAATCTACATATTTTGGATAGTCCTATTTACAGAGGGAACTCTCCCAAATCTCCAAATGAAATTCCAAGATTAACCGAACTATCAGGTGCACCTATCATTCGAGGACGAATGATCATAAGGGGGAGGGGGAGGATGTAACACCCCGTATTCTACGTGTACTAGTTCTATTTACATGACGCTTATAAGTTGCCTTATGGTATAGTTATGGACTCAATTTCCTATGCAACTAGTGGCAATAGAATAGGTTTAAGGCGAACTGTCCATAGATTTTGATGCTCTCCGATTAAGTTGACGACGATGGAAGTAGTTAAACTTGAGATCATAAGGTGGTATTTGAGTCTAAAGTTTAAAGTGACATATTGTATATAAGTTTTAAGATAAGTTAAAGTTATTAAGGTCTAGAAATGGAATAAAATATTGAGGTTCTTGTTTGACTTAACTAAGCTAGTAGATGACAAGTAGGTGCATCACTTACTTTGACTTATTGACAAGCCCAAATGACCAAGTAGGTGTATCACCTACTAAGACTTTTTTGACCATGTTATTGGGCCAAGTACACTACCATCTACTTGCATTAATCTAGCCCAAGTTGATTAGAAGAATAAGGGGAAAATGGGTAGTCAAGGCCCAATCTTTCCAAGCTCACAATAAATAATTTGAATGGAAAAGTAGGTGCATCACCTACTTAAATGTTTGGCCTAAATTAAAGACACATGTTGGCTGCAAATGAAGTACAAGAAAGGTGGCAAAAGGCCCAATGTTCTTAAGTCCAAAAAGGCCCAAGTGAAAAGTCCAAGTAGGTGGGTCACCTACTTGACAAATTATGTCCCAAAATGAGTGAGAAAGTTAGCCAAAGCAGGTCCCTTTAAAAGGGATTGATATCAGATTTTTCCAACCATATTTACTTTGACAAAAAAATCTGATTTCTAGAGATTTCTCTCTTGTCTCCTAGATTCATACAACAGCCATTATATACCATTAGGGTTCTTGAATATTAGGGAGTTCAAGCTATTGGAAGGTAGAATTTAAGATAAGTTAAGGAGGACAACCTTTACCTTGAAATATCCAAGTCTTTGCAAGTGGTAGTTTCTGTCCAGCAAGGTAAGCTACTGCAATTTTCTCCCTCTTGTCCTTGATTTAATTAGGACATTTGGTATGTGTTAGTGAGTTGGAATTTTTTCCTTTTACGTGGTGTAATATTGGGGAGGATGTTTTGGTGATTACTGCATGTTGGGACAGCCATGGAGGGGAATTCTCTTTAAATTCAGTTATGAGCTTGTTTGAGCACTTTAAAAGAAATGTTAGCTCTTCAAGTGCTGGTGATCAGAAACCATGATTCATATTTATTCTGTTACATTATTATGTTTAAGAATATTTTATGTATGTTATGATAAGGGATGTGATTGGATGTGCGGCGAAGTTATGGAGATGTTAAAAGACTGAAATATTGCAGGAAGTTTTTGGGAGGACCTGATACGAATGTTGTACAGTATATAGACATGATTTAAGGGAAAGGGAAGGAAAGAAAAAATTGTCTAGATAAATTGTATGCTTACTTCTTTGTTACTATTTTGGTGAGATCAAGTAGCACAAATTGATTGATTAGCTACTAATACTAGTCTTACAACTTATTTTATTGTAGATTAGTAATCTGAAGAGAAGGAGCTTAATCTCATACTTTTTGAATTGTATAGCAAGGTATGTAAGGCTATTCAATTTCCTATTTCTTTGGCATGAATCCAACACTTGTATTACAAAATCTAAGCTTTCTAAGTGGCCTTGCTAGTGACTGATCCATAGTTGCAGTTCCTACTCCCTAGAGCATTAAAGTGAGTACTCTAATATGAGTTTGTTACTAAATGTACGTGCTTACTCTACCAAGTATTAGCATGTAAGGTTTAAACTTGTTTCATCGTCAAAGTACCCTTGGCACATATTTCCCTTAAATAAATCAAAATGATCCCAGATTACACATGGTACATATGCTTATATGTTGGATATACAATCTACCCATATCATGCCAACTTACTTCAATTGTCTATATATATGTCATCTTGTCACATGTTCATATGCTCCCTTTATTGATTATAACTCCCATTGTGTTAGACTATAATGTTACCTCACATGATACCTACTTGTTCTATTGTACATTTTATATGCACTTACTTAGAATATGTATCCGTCTTTAAGTTGAATCCGCCCACATTCTCCCTTGTTTCCACTTTCATGTATACCTTGTAGTGGATATTAGTTAGTGAGTATTTGGCTACCATATAGAGTTTAAATCTCTTGGCTGAATGTTAAAGGTCTTCACTTGATATGTGCTTCAATTATAGATGTCAAAATGCTTACTGAGTCATATAAGTTCCTAAGTAGTACGTTGGTGTCACATTTGATTCCCATGTTATTGTTAATATCGTAAGTCCATATTCATATGTCTTCTACTAGTGGTTCATAGTTCCGAATCTCAACAATGATTACGACCACAAAAACATCAATCTCAAAAGAGTTATGATCACCAAAAGAACAAAAGAGTTATGAACATCAAAACAATAATCTCAAAGATTAAAGAATCTATGTGAAGTAATCTGTATAATTATGGGTGGCAGCCCAGGGGAAAATGCCTAGCATGGGTCGGTCCCAATTGGTATAGAAGGGTGGCAGATCAGGGGCGAAAGCCTAGCATGGGCCTATCCCAATTGGTATTGAAGGGTGGCAGCTTAGGGGCGACAGCCTAGCATGGGCCGATCCCAATTTGTGGAATTATGAGGACAACATCCCAGGGGTTAAAATGCCTAGCATGGGTCATCCTCTTCTACCGCTGATTAGCTAATCAATTGTATCATGTCTTATAATTACTATAATGCACAAAAAAGTAAAGAAAATAATGTAACATACACTATTCCACAAGTATAAGCAGATGTGGTCTCTAATCCTTATCTATTGGTATTTGGTTTCACTTGAGATCTCATTTTACATTTGGTTGTATCATGCCTTACATATTCAGTACATTCTTTCGTACTGACGTCCCTTATTGGGGATGTTGCATTTCATGCTGCAGGTACATGTACTCAACTAGTAGATCTCCCCAATAGAAGCACATGATACTCAACGGTTGTTGGTGAGCTCCAGGTTGATTCGGGGCTTTGCCGAGTCTTTACTATGCGTATTTTCATAGTGGTACCGTCATGGATTCCAGTAGAGGCTTTGTAGACATTGTAAAGCTACCATTTGTATTCATAGTTTCACTTGTCACATGTATCGGTTCAACTAGTCAACATGTGTGGTATATGAAGCTTCTCATCAGTAAATCTACCTGCATAGTAGTTTAGTTTCTCATCATAGGTCACTTGTAAAACATGTGTTCATATAGTACTTGTCCGCCTCACCTAGGGTTGGGATGTGACATTCATCAACAATCTATACACAAGGTAATACTACTAAATTCATCTCCAAATACGAAAAAAGTCTGATTCGAGCCATACATCTATAATAACAAAATATTATTCATGAATCAAATAAAGGAATTGAATATGGAGTGAATCTTAGAGTTCAAAGAAAGGTCCATAACAAATAAATAAGCTTGATGCCCACACGAACAAGTATGGGGCTCATCAAGAATTTCCAACTTGTAAGTTCTGGTTAATAAAATATTTACCAACATTACTTGTATTTTTTTGTAAAATATATTGGGGAGTGAAACACTAGTTAAATGAGTAATAATGCTTAACCTCAACCATTTTTAATGGGGATAAGACAGTAAACATACAATTAAGATAGTAAAAAAATATCTTGAAATGATGCTCCCTTCAAGAAATGGTAACAATAAGTAGTACATTTGTTTCATGTATAAAATTCAAGTAACATTTTAGTAATAAACTCTGTAGAACCCCGTTATTTAAAAGATCTAAAATTATAAAGAACCATTTTTGGAAAAGAATAAAAATCTGAAATTTGTCAAGTTATGTTAAGTATAAGTTTTGGTCAACTTCAAACAACCATAACTCCTAGCACAAATGAGTTACGTCAGATACAAGATATCATATGAAAGGTCTTTGAATTATCTTTCCAACGCTGCTGAGTTTTCTCATTTTTGAGTTTGTATGAGGGAGATATGTTCGTTTGAAGTCGGGCTGTCTGGATAAGGAAAGTCAAAATCGGATTTTAGAAGGGTATTTTGGTCTTTTCATTACCCAATTAGCTTAATTCGTTTTTGGTCATTACTTTGGGGTATAAACTGAATTGGTTCAGTTTACACACTAAAATTATATACTAGGGTTTTAGAGAAAAGAACTCAAGAGGAGAAAAGAAGAGAAAGGTCAAGATTAGTCGATTTCTTGAGGAAGTGATTGCAGATTTCACCATGGATTCAATCCTACGAGGTATGTAAGTTCACATAGCGTTGGGTTCATTCAACCATGCACCAAACATGTTTATTTCAGCGTTAATTCATCCTAAAAAGATTTAAAGTTTGATGTTCTTGATGTGTTTCTTGAATTTGCTTTCGTTCTTGAATTGGGCTGAGATTGAGGAGTTCTTGAGATAATCGTGTTGATTTTTAGAGGTGCTTTGAGTTAGATTCTTTGTGTACATGTAGTGGGTATATGAATCAAAAGAGAAATTGAGAAAAAAAATCAAATTAAGGTGAGAAAACGAGTTGAAAAGTTCGTCAGTTTAGCCAGAGGAAATGCTGCCGCGACGCTCCACTGATGCACCAGCAGTGCGCCAGAAATGGGTCTCTGAACTTAGAGGCTGGTTCCCCGCACAAGAAGTGCACCATGGTTGCCTGGCCCAACCCGTTCTTCGTCGTTTAACCCGTCTGAGTCCTTCTAAAGTGTACTAACACTTCCTATCGATTCTAACTACTCTAAATGACTTCTAAACATTTAGAAATCATCCGTAAACACGAATCATAACCTTGAATCCATATATTCCAATTCAAGGAAAGTTAAGAGCCAAGTCTAGAGAGTTCTTAGAGTCTTTTCAAAAGTCTTTTGCAAACGTTTTAAACTTGGTTTAAAGACTTGAGTATTGAGTTGAGTATGACTAAGAGTTAAGTTCATTTCTTCAAAAGATTATACAGGAACTAAGTATTCCCAAGAGTAAAATGTTTTCATATTTAAACAAGAGAGGAAACATTGATTTCCAAGAGAGCTTTTAAGCTAAGTTTTGAGTAAATACCTCAAATCGCAGAAAGAGTTTTGTTTTAAAACATATAAGCTGAGTATATTTTGGGAGTAGTATTGAGCAACGATAAATGGACGAGTTCATAATAACTCAATGTCTCCATAAACCACGTAGCCATTGTGGGTAGAAAGGGTCATACTTTTTAGATGATTCCTTAGTGCTTTTTAACTTAAACTAGTGGATACACTTAGTTGAGGTGTTCTATATCTTAGCAAGTTATACGATAGTTCTGGAAGCGTGGGAGAGACGTTATATCATCACATTAGCTCTTAGTGATGGTTGTTAGTTAGAAAAACTCCACAAAATTATAATACTTTATTATATGAGTAAATTGAATTGTTATCATTGTCTAAATGCTCTATATAAACTGCACCTTTACTGTTGTTTTATTTTGCATTTGAGTTGAGTAAAGCCAATGTAAGTGTTCTTTCCAGATTCAATCAAGCTTCTGTCCTGCTTAGTTTTCCCCTCGCATGCTCGTACATTCAATGTATTGATGCCAGTTGGCCTACAACTTATTATGATGCAGATATAGGTAACTAGGATCATCATCCAGCGCCTAGTTGATCTAGTTGAGCATCTCAAAGTCAGTTGGTGAGCCTCATTTCTTTCCGGATGATTCCCTATTTATTGATTTTGTAGTTTTAGAATGTTAGGATGATCAGGGGTCTTGTCCCGACATCCCTCGTAGTTTAGAGGCTTCATAGACAGTTAGTAGTTTATTTGTCTTTACATCATTATTTCATATGTTAACACTTGAGTTGCCATTGTGGCCAAGTTGAATGTCTTATCTTTAAACGTTCTAAGCTATCTCTTAATTGGTTGAGTAAAGTTGCATTGAATCTTTGTATTTATTCTTTATGTCTTCTGCTGAGTAGTTAGCCAGGCCAAGGGTTCGCTTGGGGCCAACATTGGTTCTCAAGTGACAGCCACGTCCAGGGTGTAGGCTCGGGGCATGACAAACTTGGCATTAGAGCACAACATTCAAGAGTCCTAGGGAGTGTATGAAGCCGTGTCTTTAGAGTTCTAGTTATCGGTGTGACGCGCCACATCTATAATTAGGAGGCTGCAAAATTTAGGAAATTTCTTCACTTTTTTCATACTTAATTCGTGTGATAGAGTTCATCTCTATAAAGTTTCTTTCTAACTCATGCTTGTGCGTGTCTTTCAGTTGATCATGCCTCCATGAAGAGTTGTTTGAGGTCGTTCTGCTAGAAGGAATGTTGATCCACAAGAACAAGGGGTACCTAATGTACTAGAAGTGCAACCTAAGTAGAGTTTACCAATGCTGAATTTCGGGAAGTAATTCGAATGCTAAGTCAAGATGTGACCAATCAATTTAGGCAACAAAGAGGGGCTCGATAGGAAGAGGCTAATACTTTGAGGATTCGTGAGTTCTTGATGATGAATCCTCGAAGCTTCACTGGTTCAAGCACTACTGGTGATCTGGGAAATTTCATTGAGGAATTGCAAAAGGTGTTTGAGGTTATGCACGTTGCTGATTCTAAGTGAGTGGAACTAGTTGAATATCAACTAAAAAGTGTAGCTAGGACTTGGTTTGACCAGCGAAAGAAGGGTAGAGCTGAGGGTTCACCAGTTTTGAGTTGGGCTATGTTTGAGGAGTCTTTCTTGGGGCGTTTCTTTCCCCGTGAACTGAGAGAAGCCAAGGTAAGGGAGTTCCTTACCCTTAAGCAGGATTCGCTAAATGTTGGTGAGTACAGTTTGAAGTTCACCTAACTTTCCCGATATGCTCCGGAGATGGTTGCTGATATGAGGGGCAGGATGAGTCTGTTTGTTGCTGGGTTGTCTCATCTGTCAAGTAAGGAGAGCAAGGCAGCTCTGCTGATAGTGGACATGGATATAGCAAGACTTATGTGCAGCAGGTTTAGGAAGATAAGCTGAGAGATAGAGAGGAATTCAGAAACAAGAAGGCTAAGAGAGGGAATGATTCCGGACAGCAAAAGAGCAATGTGAATCGTTTTTCCTTTCAACATAAGCCAAAGGGACCTGCTCCATCCTCTGCTAGTGCACCTGCACCAAGGAACAAATGTGAGTATAATAGACAGAATTCGTAGAATTTCAGAGCATCTCAACTGGCATCTCATTCAACTAGTTGGTTTCCTCTCCAGTAAGAGACAAAGGAAACAACCTCAACCTCATCTCTGTTTGGCTTACTCTAAGAATCTCTTGCGATTTGCAAATCGCTACAAAGTTAATCAAATGCTGGTTAGCATCACCGCTTGCTTCACCCCTGAACATACCTTTCAAACTCAGCAGCTGAATCATAGTGCTGGTGATTGTGAACTTAACACCAAGAGGTAGTGCAGGTAATACTATCGCTCCAATGGCTCCAGCTCCATCCAAATCTAAGTCATCCTCCTTATACATCATATGAGTTGGATGTTGTGCTCTACCCCTTGGAGCTATTGGTTTGCGGTGTGGAGGAATGATTCCATTCACTTCTATGTTCTCGTCCACTGCCCTATGTTGATTGTTCACAGTATTCAGCTGAACTGGTCTTGCGACGGTTTCAGCTTCCAATCCAAATCTTAGTCTTTGTGCCTCAAGTTCTTGTGCATTCACCATTTTTCAAATTGTCTTCCTGAGTTCTAGGTCGTATAGGACTAATAGGGCTCCCTTACTTCTGGTATTTGGCATACACAATATAACTCACCTGAAAGAGACACAGACAAAGAATAAGTTGTAAAATTAGGAAATGTAACTACACTAAAAATAAAAGCTAGTAAAACACTTCTGAAATGAAATTCCCTGGCAGCGGCACCAAAATTTGATACGTCCAAACTTACACCTCAATTAACAGATATAAATGATCGAAGTCAATTTATAGAACTCAATATGAGTTAAGGTCGATCCCACAGAGAATTTCTTTACATAAATGATTTCACTGTCGCGTTTTACCCAAATGTTGTTATTATTTCCTTAATAAACAATTGTGGAAAGTAAAATTGGGTTTAGAGTTAACGCTGTAATAACCAAAGTTGCAACTAAAGTCTAATTCAACAAGTAACAAAATATCAGTTTCGAAGTTGTTTCTATAATTAGATGAAACTAGGATTGTGTTCCCCATAGCGTTGCATCTAAGTTTCTTACGTTATTGAGTTTCAGGCAACTTATGTCTACAAATTACGTGCGAGTTAACTATATCTAATACTTCTCAGTCTAACTTAGATAATCTTCACTCAAGTCCTCTCGGTCCCAGAGTGTTACACGATTTACCCTCACCTACAATGGTGTTAAGATTCTTTTCTCTCGAACTCAAACTTTAACTCCATTTAGTTAGATTAGTTCAGCTTTTTCCTAACTAACATTTTTCTCTCGAACAAATGACAGATACAGGCGTAACCTAATGCGTGCACTCATTAGGATATATGAATAATGAAAACTAAACTACAGTTTGTAACCACAGATTGCCTTTCACTCATTTTCCGAAATCACAAATAGAATTTCCGTCATGGATCCCACAACCCCAGTTGTGGTGTTTAGCTACTCATAATTTCATGTAAATGTTTAGAAACATATAAAGAAAACATGTTAGAAAATAATTACGAGAATAGGCAAATCAACCACCACTTTGATATTTCAAGAACAGAAAAATCAAACTTCAAACTTAATTTAATATCCCAAAATTGAAATCTAAAAGCTATGAATACTGTAAACTCATTTGTCGTTCAGTGGAAGATAAGATATAAACATAAAAACCACCTAATTAATTCAAAAAATAGTGTTTTAAAAAGAATCCTACCCGAAGTAAGACTGAAACATCAGGCACTTCATTGACTGTTCTACGACCCGTCAAGTGCTTCACGGTCCGTGAAGCCCTTCATGGTCTTCACTTGGATTTTCCTAACTTGGGTCGTCCATGCTTGCACACTAGAAATTGCACCATGGACAACACCATAGACTGTTAAAGGGACCACGGTTCGTCTGAGTGTCTGTGGTCTTCACTTGGAACTCCCAAAGTCTGGGTCTTCAATGCCACCATAATGGAAATTGTATGACTGACCCTGGTACTGACCACGGTCCATAAAGGTGCCCATGGTCTTCACTTGGTCATTTCCCATTTAAGCTTCTCCTTTCCCATCGACTGGTTCACCTTCACGACTGGCATCATAAACCGTTGTAAGGACCACAGTCTGTGAGGTTTGCCGTGATTTTTACTTGGTTCAATCTACTCTTAACTCTTCCAAGGCCTCCACAGTGGTTCACCTTCATGAGAAGCACCACAGATCGTGACAAGGACCACAACCCGTCTAGGTGCTCGTGGTCTTCAATTGATCATCTTCTGCCTTTTTCTTTTAGTTTTCCACACAAATAAGAATCTATCTACAAAATCAACAAACACATCAAAGCATAAAAAATACACTTAGTTCTAGTATTAATCCTTAGTTTTCAAGCATCAAATGTGCCAAGATTTTGCAGCATATCAGTGTCTATCACTTAGTCCGAGTTAATGTTTCTAGTGTTGAGACACCTCCTATTGAGTCAGTTATAGTTGTGAGTGATTTTCCAAAAGTCTTTCCTAAAGATCTACCTGGAGTCCCTCCTAAGATAGAGACATCCTGATACTCGTCCAATATCTATTCCGCCATATAGAATGGCTCCAGCAGAGTTGAAAGAGCTAAAAGAATAGTTGAAAGATCTCCTTTATAAGGGTTTTATTCGACCAAGTGTCTCACCTTGGGGCGCTCCGATCTTATTTGTGAGGAAGAAAGATGGTTTCCTTAGGATGTGTATAGCTTACCGTCAGTTAAACAATGTTACCATCAAGAATAAGTATCCTCTTCGGATTATTGATGATCTTTTCGATGAGCTTTAGGGTGCCACGTGTTTCTCTAAGATAGACCTTAGGTCTGGCTACCATCATTTAAGAGTAAGGGAGTGTGATATTCCACATACAGCTTTTAGGACCCATTATTATCATTTTAAGTTTCTGGTCATGTCGTTCGGTTTAACTAATGCACCTGCAACGTTCATGGACCTTATGAATAGATTATTCAAGCCTTATTTAGATATGTTTGTTATCGTGTTCATTGATGACATCCTAATCTATTCGAGGAATGAGGGAGATCATGCTAGTCACCTAAGAATAGTCCTCCAAACTCTAAAGGATAAGGAGTTGTATGACAAGTTCTCTAAGTGTGATTTTTGTCTTGTGTCTGTGGCATTCTTAGGACACATTATTTCCGGTGATGGAATTAGAGTTGATACTAAAAAAATAGAGGCAGTGCAAAATTGGCCTATAACCACATCTCCAACCAACATTAGGAGTTTCTTGGGGTTGGCTAGATATTATAGAAGGTTTGTCGAGGAATTTTCATCTATTTCATCTCCTTTGACTAAGCTTAAGTTTCAATGGTCTGAAGCTTGTGAGAAAAACTTTCAAGAATTGAAAAAGAGGTTGACTACTGCCCAGTATTGACCTTACCAAAAATAATGCAAGGCTTTGTTGTATATTGTGATATGTCTAGAGTTGGTTTTGGTTGTGTGTTAATGTAAAATGGCAAAGTTATAGCTTATGCCTCCAGACAGCTTAAGGTTCACGAGAGGAATTACCCAACCCATAATCTAGAGTTGGATGTTGTAGTCTTTGCTTTGAAATTATGGCATCATTATCTGTATGGTGTTCATATGGATGTGTTCACTGATCACAAGAGTCTTCAATATGTGTTTAGTCAGGAGAACTTAACCTTAGACAATGAAGGTGGTTAGAGTTACTCATGGATTACGACATGAGTATTCTTTATCACACAGGTAAGGCTAACGTTGTTGCTGATGCCTTGAGTAGATTGTTTATGGGTAGTACCGCTCATTTTGAGGAAGATAAGAAAGAGTTAGCGAGATATGTGCATAGACTTGCACGATTAGGAGTTCGACTAATGGATTCCACAAAAGGAGGAGTAGTGGTGATGAATGGGGCTGAATCATCATTAGTGTCAGAAGTAAAAAAGAAGCAAGACCAAGACCCTATTTTTCTTGAATTAAAGGCAAATGTTCATAAGCAAATGTAATGGCTTTTGAACAAAGGGGAGATGGTGTGTTGAGGTATCAAGGTAGGTTGTGTGTACGAATGGTGGATGAACTTCAAGAAAGAATTATGGAGGAAGCTCATAGCTCCAGATATTCTATCCATCCGGGTTCCACAAGGATGTACCGTGACTTGAGACAAGTTTATTGGTGGAGTAGTATGAAGAAGGGCATTGGAGAATTTTTTGTTAAGTATTCGAATTTCCAGCAAGTTAAAGTAGACCACCAAAGGCACGGTGGTATGTCTTAGAATATAGAACTTTCGGAATGGAAGTGGGAGATGATCAATATGGATTTCATCACAAGTTTACCGCGGTCTTGCAGACAACATGATTCTATTTGGGTGATTGTAGATCGAATGACCAAATCATCCCACTTTTTACCAGTAAAGACTACCCATTCAACATATGATTATGCCAAGTTATACATTCAAGAGGTACTAAGACTTCATAGGGTTTGGGTATCGATTATTTTAGATAGTGGTGCACAATTTACTGCACAGTTCTGGAAATCTTTTCAGAAAGGCTTGGGTTCAAAGGTAAACTTGAGTACTACTTTTCATCCTCAAACAGATGGTTAAGTAGAGCTCACTATTCATACCTTAGAAGATATGTTGCGGGCCTGTGGGATTGATTTCAAGGTTAATTGGGATAATCATCTACCTCTCATTGAGTTTTCTTACAATAATAGTTACCATTCCAGCATCCAAATGGCTCCTTATAAACCTCTTTATGGGTGAAGATGTAGATCTCCTATTGGATGGTTTGAAGTTGGTGAAGTTGGGTTGATAGGACCAGACTTACTGCATCAAGCTATGGAAAAGGTGAAGGTTATTCAAGAGAGGTTAAAAACAACGCAGAGTCGTTCGAAATCCTACACTGATGTTAGGAGAAGGGAGTTAGAGTTTGTAGTAAATGATTGGGTATACTTGAAATTTTCACCCATGAAGGGTGTTATGAGATTTGGTAAGAAAGGGAAGCTTAGTCCTCGATATATTGGTCCGTACAGAATATCCAAGAGGATTGACAATGTAGCTTATGAGTTGGAGCTACCCCAAGAGTTAGCAGCGGTTCATCCAGTATTCCATATTTCTATGTTGAAGAAGTGCATGGGCGATCCTTCACTTATCATACCAACTGAAGATATTGGCATCAAGGATAGCTTATCTTATGAGGAGATCCCTGTTCAGGTTCTAGACCATCAGGTTCGCAAGTTGAGGACTAAGGAAGTAGTATCAATCAAAGTTCTTTGGAGAAATCAGTTTGTTGAGGAAGTTACTTGGGAAACTGAAAGGATATGAAGAAGAGATATCCACATCTCTTTGAGCCCAGAGAATATCCAGTTCAAGGTACTAATTCTCCTCTTAGCACTCTTTGATTTATATGCTTGATGTGGTAGATTTGCTTGTTGGGTGTCTGAACTGAATAGCCTTAACTAACTAAGAGTAATCTCATTCGAGGATGAATGTTCCTAATGAGGAGATATTGTAATACCTCGCTTTTGGAAAGAACTAGAATTAGAAAGAAGCCTTATTTTTTGAAATAATCAAATTTGAAAAGTTTGACCAAGTTATGTTAAGTATGAGTTTTGGGTCAACTTCAAATGACTATAACTACTATATCAAAATGCTTTAGGTGTTCTACAAGATAAGTAGAAAATATCTTTGAATTATCTTTCTAACAACGCCGAGTTTGCGCGATTTCGAGTTCGTATGAGGGAGATAAGCCAATTTTAAGTTGGGTTGTCTAGATAAGGAAAGTCAAAACCGGATTTTTGAAGGGTATTATGGTCTTTTCCCTACCCAATTATTTAATTTCATTTTTTTTGGTAATTAAGATGGGGTTTAAACTGATTTGGTTCAGTTTACACTTTACAACATAGAGTTAGGATTTTGGGAGAAGAGAAAAGAAGAGGAGAAAAGAGGAGAAGAAGCAAGGAATCATCAAGTTCTTGAAGCTAGGCTTGTTGATTTCGTTAAAGGGTGATCCCTACAAAGTATGTGAGATCACATAGAATTGGGTTAGTTCACCCACACGCCAATCATTATTAAATTAAGCTTAATTGTGTACTCGAAAGAAAAGATTATGAGTTCTTAATGAAATTTGTTAAGTTCTTGAGGTTTCTTGTTGTTGAGATGTTTCTTGAGTTTGATTCATGTAATCAGATGTTGTTTTGAGTAGATTCTTGCATATATTGATAATGTATTCGAATCTAAGTGTGTGGGTAAAGAACTAACTTTATCTAAAGGGTTTAGAGTTGAAAAACGAGCAAGACAAAACGTCAAAAATCTGGGAAAAGGGGTGGGGCGCTGCGCTGCGCCACTTAGAGCGCCCCACATCAGGCGTAGAAGTTTGGCCTCTGGGGTGCCGCGCCAGCCAGAGCGCCCCAAGCCAGTGTCTAAAGTTTCAACTCAGGTGCCCCACTCACTCAGAGCGCCAGGAACATCAGGTCTTCCACCCTTTGCCATTTCTTTCCGTACGAGTTCCCTAGCAACGTACCTAAGTTTTCTAGTGGATTTCTACAGTCTAAGGTACGTCTAAACAACATGAAATCATCCATAACATGAGATCATGAGCCTTGAATCCATAATTCAATTCAAGGGAAGATAAGAGTCAAGTCAAGAAAAGTTCATATAGTTTCCCAAAAGTCTTTCACAAACGTTTTAACTTTGTTTTAATACTTGAGTTTCAAGTTGATTAAAGAGTAAAGAGTTAAGTTCATTTCCTCAAAAGATTATAAGGGAACTAAGTATTCCCAAAACTTAAAATGTTTTCACATTTAAACAAGAGAGGAAACCCCGATTTCCAAGAGAACTTTTAAGCTAAGTTTTGAGTAATTACCTAAAATCACAGAAAGTGTTTTGTTTTGAAACATATGAGCTGACTATATTTTGGGAGTAGTATTGAGCACCAATATGGGATAGAAATATCATAAACCATGTACCATCGTGGGTAGAAAGGATCATACTTTTTAGATGATTCCTTAGTGCTTTTTTATAATAGACTAGTTGATCCACTTAGTTGAGGCATTCTATATCTTGGCAAGTTATAAGACAGTTCTGGCGGCCTGGGTGAGACGATGTATCATCACATTAGCTCATAGTGATGGTTGTTAGTTAGAGAAACTCCCATAGAATTATAATACTTTATTATATGAGTAAATTGAATTGTTATCATTGTCTAAATGCTTTATATAAACTGCACCTTTACTCTTGTTTTATTTTGCATTTGAGTTGATTATTCATGAGTTGAGTAAAGCCAAGGTAAGTGTTCTTTCTAGATTCATTTCAAGCTTATGTCCTGTTTAGTTTTCCCCTCGCATGCTCATACAATCAATGTACTGATGTCAGTTGGCATGCATCTTATTATAATGCAGATACAAGTAACCGGGATCAGTATCTAGTGCTTCGTTGACCCAGTTGAGCATCTCAGATGAGCCTCCTTGCTTTCCAGAGGATTCCCTATTTATTGGGTTAGTAGTTTTCAAATGTAAGGATGATCGGGGGTCTTGTCTCGACATCCCTCCTAGTTTTAAGGCTTCATAGACAGTTAGTAGTACATTTGTCTTTACATTGTTATTTCATATGATAAGACTTGAGTTGCCATTTTAGCTATGATCAGTTGAGTAAAATTGCAATGAATCTTTGTATTTGTTCTTTAAGTCTTCCACTGAGTAGTTAGCCAAGCCAAGGGTTCACTTGTGGCGAGCAATGGTTCTCGAGTGCCAGCCACATCCAGGGTGTAGTCTCAGGGCGTGACATTTAACATTTCATATAAAAATATCAATCAGTAGTATTCTACAAAAGTGTGAAAACAAGTTAATTATAATTAACAAGTAAGTTATTTGAAAATTCTTTCACCTTAATATATACAACCATCTCGCAAACGATTAACAAGCAAAAAGAAAATTAAAAAAAAAAAGACAATGAAGAAAAAATGATTGTGTATATAAATTTTCTTATTTCGTTGAATTCTGTAAATTACTCTATCATAATATAATGCTCATGAAAATATATAGATATATGATAAACTACCTCAAATTCTGAAAATGGGGGATCATAAGGAAACTGGAATGCTCTTTCCTATGGAGTAACACCTCCAAACCTTTCTTGCTAGTCAATGAACTAAGGCACCAAATATTGTAAGTGTATTTAGTGACAATTATTTTCACAATGTATTCACAAATCGCTATATAGTTTTGAGTTTCACTATTGAAATATCTTCTAAAACACAATTTAACCTTTTATAGATCTAAAGTCGATCATTTGTATTCTACAAATATGTAAGAAATAACAAAAATGAATATTATCCAACATCATTATTTGTCAATCTTTTTCCTCAAAATATACAATCATCCAGAGTAATTAACTGAGGGAGGGAAAGTGGATATAATAAACAGATAATGAAGAGACAATAATAGTGTGTATAAATTATCTTAATTTTCTTTAACTCTATCAATTTTATTTTCAAAGTTTAATACACCATGATAAAAAATAGGTATATGAAATACTATCTCAAGTTTAAAATTTAAGAGAGCAAATTATTGATGGAACGATGTTTCCATTTGTCATGATCCAGACCATCGTGATTGGCACCCATACTAACTCTCCGGTGGGAGAGCCATTACTACCATCCAAACCAAGCAACTATTCTAAAAAGTAAGGCAAGAAATAGAGTTCCCATAAACTCTAACAAAAGTCTAACAATAATAAACTAACATTGCGAGAGATACACCTAGATCTTGAAAGTCAATGTACCAAAACATCTAAAGTTCAACAAGTCTAAACAAGAAGGGATACAACTCCAAACTAATGAATTAATACTAACTAGAACAAGTCTAAGTCCGGAATGTGGACATAAACGGAAAGAGAACTCATGGAAGCTTGGAAAAACTAGCTCACCCTTGAATTTGAAGCGATCACTGATCTTCTAAACGAGGTCTGTTAATAGCCGCCTGAAGATGCTCTGTACTCAACAAAGAAAGAGCAAGTGCAGTATCAGTACACAACCACAGTGTACTGGTAGGATCACACGGCTATCCCACTAAGTGCAACATAAGTAATTCATTACAACAATATAATCACATGCATATATCGAACATATACAATATTATCAACATCTACGAACAAGGTACAATTTCACATTTCTCAATATACACAATTATAGCAAATCATTGGTCCTCTTATGGAACCCAAACCCAAACAGTTAGCATACGGCAACGTGGTACCCGATCCAATGGTTATGCCGGAATGTGGCAACCGATCCCATAATTATGTCGGAACGTGGAAACCAATCCAAGTTAGTGTGTCAGAATGCAACACCCGATCCATTCAACAAGTCACAATCACAATCACAAGTATATTCTTAAGATCATACATTAAGGTCATGATTTCATGGCATTCATCATTCATCTATTTCATTTACCACAAATGTGATCAATAATGCAACATTCATAATGAAGTAAGAACAATCATACATCACACAATCATAGAATCACAACCATCACCTACCTCGAAACAAGCTTGAAATTCCAAAAAACTTGATCATTCCCTTTCCGGATTCATTCCTCTTGTTCTTGGTCTACAAACAATCAATTTGATACGGGAATCAATAAACAATCACCAATTACCCAAATTACTAACAATTCTATGAACCCTAGATCAAACCCATGATCCCAAGTATCCAAACTAGGGATTTTTCCACCATAGTTTCTAAATCAAAACCCTCCCCCATCGATAATCACTCATTAGATTACGTTCTACGGATCGACAAATGGATTCGGGGAGTGAAAACCTTACCTTTAGCCTCAAGAATGGTGGAAAACTGTCAAGAATCGCCTGGTTCGTTCTTTAGATCTAAAAACCGAAAAGTGCAGAATAAAGACGTTTTGGGGTTTATTTACGACTTTAAGTCGCGTTTGGTCCTCCACAGCGGCAACTACCCCGCTATAGTGACCCCACCCTGGAGGCAGAAATCCCGCCCCAGGGGCTTGCACGGAACCAGAGAGCTATTTTAATAATTCCAAGATCCCCATTTCACAACACGCGTTCAACCAACGACACTCAGAAAATATCGTTTATGCTAAGATCGATTCCGGGAGTTCTACTCGCCCGAATTCAATTTCGTAAAGTCGTACGAATTTCTTAACGACTTATCTAACTACTCTTGTAATCAAAATCATAATTAATTCACCCGATCGTTACCAGATTTCTCTACACCTTAATGACTCCGATTTCTTCCAAATCTGCACAAGGTTAGAAAATTCCAAATTACTACAAAAAAAAAATTCGACCCAAAATTTTTTCCCGTTGGTTTTTATATAACGACAAAACCCGGTCGTTGCACCATTATAATAATATCTCAATTTTCTTGCTACATGTTAATAATGAAACCAAAACATAATTATTTGAAAACAATTTCTCCTCAATACATACAATCATCTCCACTAATTAATTGAGAAAGAAAAAGTGGATAAAAAACAGATTGTAAAGAGATAAATAAAAGTGTCTACAAACTTTCACAATTTGCTCAACTTTATAAATTAAATTTTCAGAAAATAATATTTCGAGACTGGACATAGGTATATGAAAACCTACCTTAGGTTTCAAATGTGAAAGAACATTGCGACTATAATATGTCACCTCCTTTGAAGTAATACCTTCACAATTGTTTTGCTACAAAGAGATATAAGACATCAAAAGTTATAAAAAAATTTAATAATAACTATTTTCACACTAATTATTCGTAAGTTATGATATAATTTGATCGTCAATATCAGATTTTTTTTAACACATCTTCAATTTTTCATATAACAAAAGTTTATCATTCATATTCTACAAAAATGTAAAAAAATAAAAATAAATTTGAAATTAGTTGCAATCCTTTCACCTTAAACTATACAATCATCACCACTAATTAACAAGTGAATGTAAAGTGGGTAAAATAAACAATAATTTTGTGAGAAAAATAATACTATATACAATTTTTTGTTATTTACCCAACAGTGTAAGTTATATTTTTAAAATATAATTTTATATGACAAAATAAAGACATATGAAAAACTACTTCAAGTTCTAAATATTGGGGGATATAATGGAAAAGGAACGATATTTCCTGTTTTGTTACACCTCTGTAATTTTTTTGTTACACAGTGAAATAAGACACGATAAATTTTAAATAAATTTACTCTATTTCATTATGTATTCACATGTTATGATATATTTTTGAGTTTTATTAGTGGATTATCTTATACAGTACGAATTTAATATTTCATATAACAAAAATTGGTTATTTGTGTTGTAAAAAAAATGTAAGAAACAATTTAATTAAAAATTGTTTAGCCAAATCAGGTGAGAATACCTTCACCATAAAATGTATAACCATCTTTACCAATTAATTAACTAACAATATTTTTACAATATGTATTCACATGTTATGTTATAATTTGATTTTTATTATTGAATTATCTTTATTTCAGGCATATTTAAGCTTTAATATAATAAACCTCTATATTTTTGTTCTTCAAAAATATAAGAATTTTTTTACTAAAGATTAATCAACTAAATTTAATCTTTTCACATCAAAATATATCATCATCTTCACTCATCAACAATAGAGAGAAAATTCTTAAAAGGAATAAAAACTCTAGAGAAAAATTATATTATATACAAACTTAATTAATGCATTCAATTTCTGAAAAATTTCAATTTCAAAGCATAATACTCTATGATTAAACAGATTTTTTTATATGAGCAATTACCTTAAGTTTTTGATTCAGGAAATCATTAAAGAAGAAAGAACATTCCTTTGCAGAAAAAACATCCATAATCTTCTTAGTTCATAACAAAATAAGACATAAAATATTGTAAATATTTTTCTGACAATTATTTCTGTATTTATTTGCATGTGATGGAGTAATTTTAATTTTCATAATTGAATAATTATTAAACTCAACCTTAACCTTACATGCAAAAACTAAAATCGACCTTATGTTTCAAAAAAGTAATTAAGCAAATAAACAATTAAAATTAATTATTTAAATATTTTGAGAACTCTTTCCTAATATTCAACCATCTCCACTAATCAGAGGAAGGACAACTGGACAAAAATAACAGAAAGTAAAGAAAAAAATTATATTGTGTTTGAATTTTCTTAATTCGCTTAAATATGTTAATTGCATTTTTAGAACATGATGTAATAAAATATATGTATGTAAAATATTTTTGAAAATGAAACTGAGACTATATAATTAAAATTTTATTGACCTAGTGTATGATCAATTCATGAAAAAATAATTTTTTGATATTGATTGATACCAACAATGAAACTAAGAATTGTTTTCTTCTCATTTTTATTTTCCTACAATGTGTAAGTTTGTGCAATCAAATGTATCATTTAGAAAAATAACAAACCTTTTAAATTTAAATAATACTAGAAAAAAAATAAGAACGAATTAAAAAGCAGAAATATGAACCGTATTAGGAGATTGAATATTCAACTAGGATTATTTGTTTCTATTTTCATCCATAAAATAACATTTATTTATCTATAGATAAAATTTGTTCTATAGATTAAGCATATATTGAGTTAAAAGTAGTAAACCTTCAAATGATATGCGACATGTCTGCCAGTCAATTCACGAATATCCATTTCAATAATTTTCTTTGGATAAGCTCCAGTAGAAAAAAATCATAAATAAAATTAAATATTTTACGTGATATACATGTAGATAATCTTTGAATGATCTCACATTTTACACAATATATATTGGGAAAAGCTTAATCTTTATGCCAAGTGTTGTAATGGCTTCCAAAATAATTTCATGAAGAGAATTTGTCCAAACAAACCTACTCTTCGTTGGTGGTGGAACTTAACTACGTTTATTTTCAATCTCATCATATTTTTGCGCAGACTTGTTGTCACGACCCAAACCTCCGTGAGTGACACCCACACTAACCTTCCGGTGGGAGAACCATTACTGCAATCCAACTAAGAAGTCTTAACCAAAATACTAGGCATTTAAAACGACAGAAGCAGGTTTAAATAACTATATAATTAATACGGAGTCCCCATAAACTCCAAAGACCTAAATAAACTAGCCAAACTAATGCGGAAGAACAACCCCTAGAACCTAAAAGTCATTGTATCAAAATTCTACTAACGACTAGTCTAAAAACAGGGGGTACAACCCCGAAACTAAACAAACACAATAAACAAATAGTTTGAGTTCGAAAAGAGTGGACTTAAACAAAAGGAGAACTTAGGGCAGCCTGGAAGAACTGGCTCACCCTTGAATTCGATTGATCACTGATCTTCTAAACGAGGTCTATCGGTAGCCGCTTAAAGATGCCCTGTACTAAACATAGAACAAGAAAGTGTAGTATCAGTACACAACCATAGTGTACTTGTAGGATCACGCGGCTATCCCATTAAATGAAACATATATAAGTCATTACAACATCATAAACATGCATACACCGAACATATACAATACCAATTATCATTTACGAGCAACGCATAATTTCAAATTCTCAATAACAAGTACGTATGACAATTCAATGGTCCTCTCACGGAACCTAGTTCAATGGTCCTCTCATGGAACCCATACCCAAACTGTTAGTCTACCGGATCGTGGCACCCGTTCCAAGTTAGTGTGTCAGATCGTGAAATATGTTCCAATTTTATCAGATGTTGGAACGTGACATTTGATCCCAGTTAGTGTATCGGATCGTGACACTTGATCCAAAATTTATGCTGCTACGTGGCATCTGATCCCATTTAGTGTGTCAGAACGTGACACCCGCTCCATTCAACATACCACAATCACAATGTACATTCTCAAATCATACAATCAAGAGGTGATTCATGGCATATAGTTATTCGTTCATACTCATTTATATTAAGTGTGATCAATAATGCAACATTCACATACATACAAGAAATACAATGAAACAATTACTCACATATATCACACAAACATGAAATCACAACCATAACCTACCTCAAAACCAAGCTTGAATCCCCCTAAGGCACATGAATCCTCCATTTCTGGATTCTTTCCGCTTGTTCGTGATTTAAAAACAACAATTAACATAATGATCAATAAATGAGGCCTAATCACCCGTATTGTAATCGAAATCATCAACCCTAGGCCAAACCCTTGATCTCCATACCCAAGTTAGGGTGTTTTTCCACAATAAATCTCAGATCAAAACCCTCTGTCATTGATAATTACCCACGAAACTAGGTTCTACGGATCGAAAAATAGATTCGGGGGGTAAAATCCTTACCTTTAGCACCAACAGTCATGGAAAATCTTCAAGAAAACTCATGGGGTCATTCCTTAGCTCTCAAAGTGGAAAAGTGCATAATAACATTTTTGGGTTTTAATACTGACTTAATTTGCGACTGGCCCGCTACGGTAGACCTCATCCCGCCATAGCGGCCCCGCTCTGGCAGGAATAATCCCATCCAAGTGGCTTGCATGGAAGCAGAGAGATAAATTAAGAGTTCCAAACCCCCATTTCACAACACACCTTCATCCCATGAAACTTAAAAAATACTCATTCACGCGAATATCAGTTTTGGGAGTTCTAGTCGCCCAAATTTAATTTCGTAAAGTCGTGCAGGTTCCTTAACGTATTAGCTATCTACTCATGTAATCAAATTCATATTTAGATCTCTCATTCGTTACCATAATTCCCTAGACCTTACTGACTCTGATTTCTTCAAAATCTGGTCTGGGTTAGGAAATTTCAAGTTAGTACAAAAAAGATTTTTCTGACCCTAATTCTTTCCCCATTGGCTTTTCCCTAATGACTGAATCAGGTCATTACAATAGATACCAATTTACCCATCACTTGTTCCCCGATGATCAACTAAGAAATACTGGCTAAAGTACGGGTAGAGTAGTACCTAAACGTTGAACAACTAGGATACTTGTCTCGCATGTCCTTAGCTTTCGGACATCACCATCAAGAATTTCAGCCGGTTCTTCTTCATACAGAAGGTCTTGTTTAACAAAATTGAGTCTCACTATATGATATAATCACTTCCCCCAACCAACCAATTTCATACCTACACATCCTTCCATACAGTACCTCAATGACGTCATCACAATACTCGAGTGATAATTATTGTTGTATGTACACTTAACTAACAACAAAGCTATTCCCATTAACCACCAAAGTTGATCATACACATGTCTGCAACATGTTATCAAAGACTTTGACATAAACATCTGGACGAATCCTTTCTCATATTACCATGATAAAATTCTAAATCAATACTCGCTATAACTAGAGGTGGACCTGAACCAACCAACACACACTCATAATACTCAAACACTCATAGTTCTTATCAACATCTCATTCTCACCACATAAATTTCCACGAGCTTAAGTTATAATAATTTGATCTTTAGACATCAGATACTCATCGAGAGATATGTCCAAGCATACACACCCTCCAACAACACTATCAAAATGTTAGATTAGTATTTGTAGATTACCTGTAGGATTGGACCCAATGATCCCCACATTCAACCACACATAATCGATACATGAACTCGGTGACTAGATGAATACTAAGATTGTCGAACAACCATAAATACACATGGTAGATCTTCTATAAACTCTCATAAGCAAGGTGGTACATGTAAAACCATTAAAATACTTTAACAACTCCAAGACAACAACACATAAGTCATCTGACATAACCACGACTTCCCAAATCATCCCACTCAACCAAGAGAACATCAAAGGATTGGTACACTTGATTCACCACTAGAGATCCACCCACAAAATGAAAACACGCGTGAGCATAGCTAATGCATTGCACTGATAACCATGTACAAAATAAAATAGATGGTCACGTAAGAATTTATCAAATAGCACGAAAGGTTTTCCTCTGTAGAGTGGATACCAACCATTTCCATTCACTTGACTCTACATACTTGTAACGACATGAACCATCGTCATTTCGGAAAAGCAAAAATTTTGGAAAATTCTGGGCCACTATCCCACCAGGGCAGGCTAGATGCCGCTAGGACGGCTGTGCCACAGCGGGAAAAGCTGGCGCCACAGCGGGATAGGCGAGACAGAATGTAAATAACACAAAATCTTATTTTCTCTCTCTTCCTAAAATACCTAATTTAGATGTAAACCACCCTAGAAACCTCCACAAAGCTTCTCTAAACTTGGGGAGGAAGGAGAAAGATATTTATAGCATAAGTTGCATGGCGAAGGGAGAATTTCCGATCAAGAACATAGTTAAGAATCCCGAAAACAAGAATTGAAGTCAAAAACTCTGTGCAACCACTTGGCGCCCAGGTAGGCTAGGTTTTATGAATTGAGTAGTTATAAATCTATGCTCACTGCGTAATATAGGTAAATAAATGGTAGGATTTATGCGTAGGCCTTCGTGCACTAGAATGAAAGATGATTAAATCCTATGAAGGAGCCTTAGATGATGAACTAGGGCTAAGTATGGTCAAATTAATGTTTACGTGATATACGGTGATGAATAGTTCATTGGGATGGTTGGGATTCTATGATTGAGTGATGTATGTTCGTTATTGCTTCATAATGATACATGTATGTGAATGTTGCATTGTTGATCACATTAATGTAAACGAGGATATAAGAATGATGAACGCCATGAATCATGACTTGTTTGTATGATTATGAGAGTATACTTGTGATTGTGATTGTCATTATGACTTTTTGAATGGATCGGGTGTTGCGTTTTGACACACTAACTTGGATCGGTTGCCACATTTCGGCTTAATTATGGGATCAGTTGCCATGTTCCGGCATAAACATTGGATCGGGTACCACGTTCTGGTATGATGACAATTTGAGTTTAGGTTCCATGAGAGGACCAATTACTTGACATGATTGTGTTCTTGAAAGATTGTGACATTGAACGTGGTTCGGAATGATAAATGATATTGTAATTTCCCAGAGTTGATATATGGTTATGAGGACTTATATTTGATTGTTCCTTTATGTTGAGTGAACTTATTGTGTATGTCATTGTTGAATGAATCGGGAAGGTCAAGGGTTCCAAAGAATTAGTGTTGAGGAACGAGGGTTGTCCGTATGTTGCAAGGGTGAGAAGTAGAGGTAGGGTACATGGTGTAATTACTCAGGCAAATATTAAAGGAATTCGGGAGTGGTCAGTTAGAACGCTGGTACTTGTAATGATGGACTCTTATATGCGTTAGAATGGTTAGGCTATGCTCAAGAACTTAGTAGTAAGTTGACTGAGAAGGTGGTTAGCAGTAAGTGTGCTAGTGTAATTTCTAAGGTATTTCCAAAGAAGGTAATGGTGGAGAAGCAAGTGGTTTATTGCATACTCTTACTAGTTGGTTTTCTTATGTTATGGGGTGTGCGTTGAGTTGACCGAGGATGTCTACCAGTACGTGTGGTTTTTTACTGATACTACTCTTGCTATGTATTTTTGACATAGTCTGGATGCAGGGTCGATGATGTTTCATTAGGTGAAGTAAAAGAAATCTCCAGCAACTTCTATTTTTCCTTCCGTATGGTGGCAAGTTGTGTCATTTATTATTTTGTCCAATTTGTACTCTTAGTAGCTCTTGTACCTGTTTAGACTAAATCCTTGGGGTGTTAATTACCTTACAAGTTCTAACCAAAATTGTATTAAAGGTTCTTATTTATAAAAATTTCGTTAGTATATTTACTTCCGTTTTATTTAACTTCCGAATTTTGTAACAGTTGGGGATAAGAGGGTTCTCCTACTTAGGTGGTAGTATAGAGGTGCCCACATGGCCTGGTGGGTTGGGTTGTGCGAAATTGGTATCAGAGCCCAGGTTACCGGCCTCTCTATATAAGATCAAAATGCGGACTAGACTCTTGTGGATGTTGTGTTGACCTCCACAACTAATCTTCAGGAGGCTGGGGAGCATTCTAGGAAGTTGTTCCATTTTTTCTCTCCTTTCGTGCAAGTATCACTTGTGGTATGTGTTGAGTCCAATTGATATCTCCCGATTCCAATTGGTATCTCAACAAAGTGAACCAGACGTCCTGGTCACGACTGAAGGAACACAAGCAAGGTAAATTGGAGCTGAGAAGGTTCCAATTGGTATCTGGACCTAAGGGTTGCGTAATTGCATGGATAACCAGAAATGGTCATCCATGGAGCGAACTAACTAATAATTTGGACTTAATTGTGAGTTGTATCTTGGAAACTATGAATGTGTTCTTCTTGTTGCCTTAATTAACTGTAAATATGAAGTTATAATTGATGGAATGTGATGATATGATTGGATGCACGGTAAATGTGTGTCTGAACCTTGTTATGCATGATAGGCTGACTGGATCCTTTAAATTATACGAATTGTAACTGCTTGAGCATCGTGAAACTCATTGTGAGAAGAACGTCAGAACTAAGTTGGTGCGAGGGTCTAGATAATTCATAAGGTGATTCGAAAAATGAAACTGGACGTGCGTCACGACCAACTAATAATCATGTGAATATTTGGGTGTATCCTGGGAACGAGGATGTTTTAGTGTTGAAGTAACATAAATGGATGTTAGAGCGTGTATCGCTGGGTTGACTCGGGGTAGGCAACGATTATCCTAGTAAAGGGGATTGATTATCCAAAAGCCTAGTTATAGCCGGGAAATCTAAAGGAGGTTTGGAAAGGAGAAGAACCCCAGAAAAATTGTTGACATGGGTTCTATTTCCATCATGGCCGCTGGGGCGGGATTTTTTTGCTAAGGCGAGGCCACCAGTGTGGGATTTCTCCCGCTAGAGCGGGACAGGGTGATACAGAACCTCAATCATGTCTCCCTTCTTTTCCCTTGTCACAATTATGGACCCCAGATCGTACCGAAACTAATCCATGCAATCCAATTAGTGTTCATCAATAGAGAATATCTTATAAAACTTAGTAACTAACTATTTATTGTGGAAACAGCAGAAAAACCAGCATCCATGTGCTACATAAACATAAGGAAGGACAAAAATATAAAGGTAAGGTTTGTCCTAAATTGCAAGCCCAAAAAAAAGGGCGAAGAAACAATTAAGGACTCTAGGACTGGGAAGTGTCCACAACATAGTCTAGATCCTCCGGAGGCAAAAGGCCTGTCACAGTCTCATCCAAGAAAGGAAAATTTTGGAAGTCTCCTCTCTAGACTCGGGGAACCTCTTGTCCGGGGGAACTGTAATTGAAAATGACGCTCACTGGCTTCCATATCCGGACCATAAGCTGATCCCTTTCTAGACCAGTCCTCCTCTCCTGGCGCAACTCGCGGTGAAGCATTTTAACCTCCAGAGAAGTATTGGGTGGAACCAGAGCGGTGTCAGCAAAGGCGCTCCCCAATCTCCTACGGACGGCCGCCAGGTCCTCCTCTACCCGTGCACATGAGAGAGGGGGCTGGGACCGATAGGGGTTAGTGTCGTCACCTCCCTCGTCATCTATCTCCACAGCTACCTGACTACTACTGGCCCGACCTGTCCTCGTTCTCTTTCTCCTAAAAGTAGAACCCTGCCTAATTAAAAGAGGGTGAAAGGGGGGATCCATGAGAAGTAACTCGTCGGTGTTGAGAAGTGGCACTCCTGCCCGCTTGCATAGCACAATCACTAGTCTCGGTAAGAAGAACGCCTTCTTATTGCCCCGATAGAACATCCTACATTAGGAGATAACTTGTGCCCCCCATATTTAGCTTAATGCCCTGAATAGCGCATGCCACTAACAAGGCCTAAGGAAATGTCACGTCGGTGCGATTGCTCGACGGGCGGTTCCTCTTAGTAACCAAGTGTAGCCACCTATTAGCATCAGGTGACCAATCTATGCTAGTAATATCCTCTGCAATAGCACAATAGATCTGGTCCTGCCGCGCAAGCTCGATCAGGGTGTCCCTCAACCAACCTAGATCAATCTTTCTCAGCTTGGCCTCATACTCAGCATTCGAGACCTTGGGCACCTCTAGCATCTCATTAATGGTTGTGGCATTCAGGGGGATGTAAACTCCCCGGATGCAGATGATAGGGTGAGGGTCGTCCCATCGAACAGTAGGTAAGACAACATAGAACTACCTTACCCAGGTAGAGTGACCAGCAGGGGGAGCCTCTGTCAATGGAGCCCAGCCAAACTCCATAAGCCGAGCATGAAAGGTAGGTGCCTTCTCCTCCAAATTCAGTAAGTGGATACCTTGCTCGAAGCAGAATTTATTGTTTCGATGGTCATGGAACCGTTCTCGAGTAGCAGCAACGGGAAATCGAACGAAGGGAAGATTCTTTTCGTTAGCACCAGCTATTTAGCGAAGCTAGGCGAATTAGAACACCGAGGGAACTAGGCGAAGTCTGGTTAAAAATGGAAGGGAGAAAATTTTCCATCTTAAAGGGTGCAGACCACTGGTCTGGTTCATCCTACCACAGCTCCCAAAATCTCATTAGAGCAAGATGATGAAGGTCGCCAAAGTGGCCTTCATTTGGGACGAACACCTGGCGCGATCATGGCGTCCCTTCACCCTAAATATCCCCATTTTTACCGAATTTCAGCAGATCAGAGTATATTAACTATCCTAGAACGTAAATATGCAATCATATTAGCAAATAAATCCCTAAATAGCGCCCAAATAAGATTTTTTCATCAAGAGACTTTTCAACTTCTCCAACCCATTTTTGTATCGATTTGACCGTATTTTTATGAAATCCTTACGCCCAGGACGTTTTGGAAACATTGGGGACGTAAGGGAAGTATCCATGCTACGTTTTTCTATTGAATTAGCAACCTATATTCAACATTTCAAACAATTACCCAAAAATCATTTCTAAATTGATTGTTAAATGGCATGAAATCGTATTTAAGTATATAGTGAATTGAATAAACACGAGAAATGAGAACTTACCTTGGAATTGACATACGAAGCGAGGTGATTGAGAGTGTTGTTGGAGTTTTTGGGAGTGAGATAGGGAGAAATTAAGAAATGATCTTCTATTCCCCCTTTACTGCCTTTGATCTCCCGCCTCAGCGGGAGATACCTCGCCACAACGGCCCCCCCTTAGCAGAAGGGCAGCCACCCTGGCGGGGTCAGGCTGTGTAAATTGGAACAAAATTCTTTTCTGGGCACTGCGTCAGGTCCCTAACCGGTCCCTTAAGTATAGAACTTTCGTGATTCAGAGTTGAAGGACCTCCCTCATTTGTGAATTCGTAATGGACCGAGTTGTTAGTAAAAATGTTTCAACGTAGAGTGCATAATTACCGTTTACTAGTTGTTCGGGGATGAACGAGGGGTAAATTGGTATCTATTGTTCCGATCCGAACCGTTGTTATTTACGAAAAACAAAAATTTAGGAAAATTTTGGGCCATTGTCCCGCCAGGGCAGGGGAGATATCGCTACGGTGGCGGCGCCATAGCGGGGTAAGTTGGCATCAGAGAGGGATAGGTGAGATAGAATGTAAATAATGTGAAATTTTATTTTCTCCCTCTTTCTAATATACCTAATTGAGACGTAAACCAACCTAGAAAGCCCCAAAAAGCTGCTCTAAGCTTGGGAAAGACAGAGAAGAATATTTCTAGCATGAAAAATGTAGTAGAGGATGAATTTCCGGTCAAGATCACTGTCACGAAGTCTGAAAACAAGAATCGAAGTCAAAAACTCTGTGCAGCTACTTAGCGCCCAGGTAGACTAGGTTTTATGAATTGAGTAGTTATAAATTTGGGCTCATTGCATACTATAAGTAAATCAATGGTATGATTTATGCGTAGGCCCTCGTGCACTGAAATAGAAGATGATTAAATTCTAGGAAGAAGCCTTAGATGATGAACTAGGGCTAAGTATGGTCGAATTAATGTTTACGTGATATACGTCGATGAATAGTTCATCGGGATGGTTGGGATTCTATGATTGAGTGATATATGTTCATTCTTGCTTCATTATGATACATGCATGTATGCGAATGTTGCATTGTTGGTCACATTAAATGTAAACAAGGATATATGAATGATGAATGCCATGAATCATGACTTGTTTGTATGATTATGAGAATATACTTGTGATTGTGATTGTGATTGTGACTTGTTGAATGGATTGGGTGTTGCGTTCTGACACACTAACTTGGATCGATTGCCACATTCCGGCATAATTATGGGATCGATTGCCACGTTCTGGCATAAACATTGGATTGGGTACCACGTTTTGATATGCTAACAATTTGGGTTTTAGTTCCATGAGAGAACCAATGACCTAATATGATTGTGTGTTCTTGGAGATTGTGAAATTGAACGTGGTTCGTAATGATAAATGATATTGTAATTTCCCGAAGTTGTTATATGGTTATGAGGATTTATATCTGATTGTTACTTTATGTTGGGTGAACTTGGTGCGTATCTCATTGTTGAATGAATCGGGAAGGTCAAGGGTTCCAGAGTATTAGTGTTGAGGAACGAGGGCTCTCGGTATGTTGCAAGGGATAGAAGTAGAGGTACGGTACGTAGTGTAATTACTCAGGCAAGTGTTAAAGGGATTCGGGAGTGGTCAGTTAGAAAGGTGGTAGTTGTAATGATGGACTCTTATATGCGTTAGAATGGTTAGGCCATGCTCAAGAACTTAGTAGTAAGTTGACTGAGAAGGTGGTTAGTAGTAAGGGTGCTAATGTAATTTCTAAGGTATTTCCAAAGAGGGTAACGGTGGAGAAGCGAATAATTTATTGCATACTCTTACTAGTTGGTTTTCTTATGTTATGCGGTGGGTGTCGGGTTGACTGATGATGCCTACCAGTACATGTGGTTTTGTACTGATACTACTTTTGCTATGCCTTTTTGGCATAGTGTGGATGCATGGTTGGTGATGTTTCATTAGGTGAAGACGAAGAAATCTCCTGCAGCTTCTGTTTTTCCTTTCGCATGGTGGAAGCTATGTCATTTATTATTATCTCCAGTTTGTACTCTTAGTAGCTCTTGTACCTGTTTAGACTAGATCCTTGGGGTGTTAATTACTTTACAAGTCTTAACCAAAATTGTATTAAAGGTTCTTATTTATAAAAATTTTGTTAGTATATTTATTTCTAATTTATTTTACTTCTGCATGTTGTAACGGTTGGGGATAAGAGGGTTCTCCTACTTAGGTGGTAGTATGTAGGTGCCCGCACAACCTGGTGAATTGGGTTGTGACAATACTCTTAACATTCTTTCACTAAAGCCCACACTCTCAATACTAACAACCATCATAACCACTCCGACCATTTACCCTACTCTAAACCAAAACTTTTTAAATGGAAACCTTTCTTAGGTACTTTAAAAATCAACAATAATCAACTTTACGACTCCACCCAAGTGTAAGTCCTTTCAAATGCTCAATACCTGATACAATTGATCATTCCTCACCTTGCAAATTCATACCTAGACAAAATATATTACCACAAATTTAGACTTTCAATGAAAAATCCTAATGGTAAACTCAACCGTATAACACAATCCCCTATCTATCACTATTAGCTTATACCTCGAAGATTTTTATGAATTTATGGATCTTCGCTTATCATGGTTCACCTCTTCATCGATCTCAGAATATCTTTCGCTAACAATTCAATCGTACTCATTACTAAACTCAAAATAAAACAAAGCATTTGTCACACTTGAGCTAATGCCTCTACCCTTCTTTCTCACGTCTTTTCGAATAGTTTTTAACCAATCTGACGGACTTGTGACACTATTACCATAGTCACTGCAAAATGAATGAAATCATGCGTCTCTGAACCCAATTATCTACCCCTCTAAAGATATCTCTTTAGCCTTTGCAACCAATAAAATATTCTTGCTCTCTCCTCTCTCTAAAGGTTGTAGTACATCCAACTATTTTTTTCCCTTCATTATGAATCTAGCTCTTTTAAATTCTATTCGAGTGGTGTCCCACCAACTCTTAAAACTTTCCATACAACCACGTTACTCACCCAATATTAGAAAACGACGACCTTAGATACTCGCAAGTCATACTAATTATACGAATTTCGCTTAACCAACCATCTTATTATATAGTTACATTCCATCACGAACTCATACAAGCATTACACTCGGTTAGCCTTGGCTATCACTACAAGTCAACCTTTTCATCGACATGACACCTCAAACTCAAGTATACTGATCGATCAAATTCCAAAGGACTAGCCCAATTTTTATACGCACTTTGTTACTAAAATACTACAATTGCATTCACCCAAGTATTACTCAATGGGACTTTCCTTATCCATATGCTTGTCATCCCGGGATCAATCCACTCCTTTATGTATTAAGACAAAATCACCAGTCCTCATACTACGCTCCTTCTTCTTAACAAACAAGACAGGAGCACCCCACGGGGAAACACTGGGAAAGATGAAACCTTTATCAAGAAGCTCCTGGATTGAGTTTTAAGCTCTCTTGATTCTGCCATAGCCATGCGATAAGAAGGAATGGAGATGGGGCGAGTGATAGTTTCCAAATCAATGCATAAATCTATATCTCTATTCGGAGGCATACCAGGCAATCGGTAGGAAACATTTTCTTAAATTCAGACACTACAGGAATAGACTCAATAGAGGGAGGCTCAACCTCAACATCCTGAATATGAGCCAAATACGCCAAACAATCCAGCCACACCAGTTTCCTATCCAGTACGAAAGATATGACCTTAGCCGACTTAGGCTTGTACCCCCTTCCCACTCTAACCTTTCTCTACTCGGGATCTCTAGAGTTACCGACTTAGCATTACCATTAAACACAACATAATAGGGGGACAACCAAGTCATGCCTAAGGTTATATCAAGTCACTCATATCTAGCATAACCAAATCAACCCACGTCTAAAATCAATGAACACAATCGGACAAACACGATATATATGGGGGACTATGATTGACTCTTCAACTGGGGTAGAAACATGGATGGGGGGCATCAAGTATGTCACAAATCATATCAATTTCTGAGAAAAATCGAACGAACACATAAGAATAAGTAAAACCCGGATCAAACAACACATTTACCCCTCCGATCACAAACAATAATAGTACTTGTGATCACTGCATCAGACACCTCATCCTCGGTCTTGCCTGGAAAGGCATAAAATTGAGCCATGTCATCTTGATGGGCAACCTCCTCGCCTGGCTGCACTACTCCTCCACCTGCATTACCATTTTCCCGTCCTAGACGGCCTCACTGATTTCCTCCTCATCTGCCCAGGTTCTCCACAATTGTAACACACTTAATAACTTAACCAAGCAAGCATTGTTGTTATTGTAGTAGTCGTATTCTGAGCCTCCTTGATATACAATCAATCCAGGAAATCATAGTATAGCTTCTAACCTCAATTGGCATAACTTAGTTTCCTCATTCGCTAAACAACATGTACATGTTTTGACAACAATCTAAATGCATTTTCCAAAGTAATGGTGTTCATTATCTAGTCGTCCCTTACCAAAACTTCTCGAATGTTGTCACTTATAAACTTGAATATGCAAATCTAACCTTAATCCCTTTACAAGCGACGATAGTAGCTAGCAAGCCCCACAAAATACTTAATTTTAGTCACAGAACTAGGTCGGACCGAATTCCTGACTGGTTCAGTCTTTTGGGGATCTACCATTACCCTTTCCCTTGAAACTACATGCCCCAAAAAGGAAATCAAAGTCAACAAAAATTCACACTTAGAAAATTTCGCATGCAACTTTTGTTTCCCAAGAACACCCAGAATAATACGAAGATCGTCAGCATACTTTTCCTCACTTATCGAATAAACCAAAATTTCATCAATAAATGCTATAACAAACTAATCAAGAAATGGTTTAACACACCATTCATCAAACTCACGAAAGCTGCAGGTGCATTTGTCAACCCAAACGACATAACTAGAAACTCATAGTGCCCATAGTGGATACTTTTTCCACATGGTGACCCTATTCAATTGTCGGTAGTCTATACACATCCTCTCTTGCTAGTGATGGTGTTACCACTTTTATTGCTCTAGTTCGGACCATAGAGTGATAAAGGAAAGATACCAATTTGTATCACCTAGATACCAATTGGATTCAAGTCATAGCACGAAGGAGTAGAAAGAAGTGAGTTTTTCCTAAAGTCCTATAGCTTCTCAAAGAAAAGTACGCACATCATCGTACTGTTCCGCAAGACTCTACTAGACTTGTTTTGGTAAAATGAGGTCAGCGAACCTAGGGCTTTGATACCAACTTTTTCACGGCCTAGAACGTCGTGAGTGGCACCCACACTAACTCTCCGGTGGGAGAACCATTACTACAACCCAACTAAGCAGTCTTAACCAAAATACTAGACATTTAAAGCTACAAAAGCAGGTTTAAATAACTATATAATTAATACAAAGTCCCCATAAGCTCCAAAGGTATAAATAAACTAGCCAAACTAATGCGGAAGAACAACCCCTAGAACCTGAAAGTCATTGTACTAGAATTCTACTAACGATAAGTCTAAGAAAGAGAGGTACAACCCCGAAACTAAACAAACACCTTAAACAAATAGTCTGAGTCTGAAAAGAGTGGACTTAAACAAAAGGAGAAATCAAGGCAGCCTAGAAGAACCGGCTCACCCTTGAATTCGATTGATCACTAATTTTCTAAACTAGGTCTGTCGGTAGCTGCTTGAAGATGCCATGTACTCAACAAAGAATAAGCAAGTGCAGTATCAGTACACAACCACAGTGTACTGGTAGAATCACACGGCTATCCCATTAAGTGAAACATTTATAAGTCATTACAACATCATAAACATGCATACACCGAACATATACAATATTAATTATCATTTACGAGCAACGCACAATTTTACATTCTCAATAACAAGTATATATGACAAGTCAATGGTCCTCTCACGGAACCTAGTTCAATGGTCCTCTCATGGAACCCATACTCAAACTATTAGTGTACCGGATCGTTGCACCTGCTCAAAGTTAGTGTGTCAAATCGTGACACCCGTTTCAATTTTATCAGATGTCGGTATGTGACATCCGATCCCAGTTAGTGTGTCGGATCGTGACACCCGATTGAAAGTTTATGCCGGTACGTGGCATCCGATCCCATTTAGTGTTTCAGACAATGACACCCACTCCATTCAACATACCACAATTACAATATATATTCTCAAATCATACAATCAAGAGGTGATTCATGGCATATATTTATTCGTTCAAACTCATTTACATTAGGTGTGATCAATAATGCAATATTCACATACATACATGCAATGCAATGAATCAATTACTCACATATATCACAAAAAATTGAAATCACAACCATCACCTACCTCAAAACTAAGCTTGAATCCCCCTAAGGCACATGAATCTTCTCTTTCCGAATTCTTTGCGCTTGTTCGTGGTCTAAAAACAACAATTAACACAAGGATCAATAAACGAGGCCTAATAACCCGGATTATAATCAAAATCGTCACCTCTAGGCCAAACTTTTGATCCCCATACCCAGGTTAGGGTTTCTTTCCACCATAAATCTCATATCAAACCCTCTCCCATCGATAATTACCCACAAAACTAGGTTCTACGAATGGAAAAATAGACTTGGGGAGTAAAATCCTTACCTTTAGCACCAAAAGTTGTGGAAAACCTTCAACAAAACACCTGGGGTTGTTCCTTAGCTCTTAAAGTCGAAAAGTGTAGAATAATAACATTTTTGGGTTTTAATACCGACTTAATTCGCGACTGGCCCACCACGGTGGACCCAATCCCGCCACAGCGGCCCCACCCTGGTGGGAATAATCCCTCCCTAGCGGCTTGCCCAAAAATAGAGAGCTAAATTAAGAGTTCCAAACCCCCATTTCACAACACCCCTTCATCTCATGACAACCAGAAAATACTTATTCACACCAAGATCAGTTTCGAGAGTTCTACTCGACCGAATTTGATTCCATAAAGTCGTACGGTTCCTTAGCGTCTTAGTTATCCACTCATATAATCAAATTCATAATTAGATCTCTCATTCATTACCAGATTTCCCTAGACCTTACTGACTCTGATTTCATCCAAATTTGGACTAGGTTATAAAATTTCAAGTTACTACCAAAAGGTTTTCTGACCCTAATTTTTTCCCCATTGGCTTTTTTCCTAACGACGGAATCAGGTCGTTACACTTGTCCCTCTTAGCAACTCGTTTGCCTGTATGCTTCTTCTTTCGCAATGTTGCATATTCCCATAAATAATGTATGTCATCTTGTGATATGGGCTTCAGTATGAAGAAAATAACTTCACTCTCTAGTGCTTTAATTGCTGTAATTTCATTTTCATCAGCTGATAAACCTAGTCACATTCAATAATAGAGATTTGAGTCATACACTTTGATCAAAAATAAAATAAAAGGGAGGGGGTTACTATGATAAAAGATACATTTAGTGTAAGTAGTTTTTTCTTTTAAAGACAATGTTTATTGCCACCAAAATATTTAACATCAATTGAGTTAATGTAATTACATCCAGATACGCTAAAGCATTAAAAGGCATTTATATATAAAGAGTGTTAGTTATAACAATGTATATTTATTATTTCCTCTATATATAATAGAGAGACAATTATATTATTAATTATCGCTAAATAATTGCTATTAACTCCTTTAATTTTTGCAGTGGGTTATGAGAGAATAACAATAGCACACCCTTATAAAGTTAATAGTTTCTTGAATCTATCCCTAAATAATTTTTATCCTTTAAGTTAATTAAAACTGGACATTATTAATAATCTTTGAGTATTTAACAACTCAACGATTACAAGATTTAACAAAAGGACGTGAAAATAAAATGTTTAATGGAATCTCTCAATTAGACATACATTTTTTTCTATGTTAGGTATATTTCCAGTATTGTCTAATGCCCTTTTTGATGTTGTAATGTTTAAGGTTTGATTGGATATTTCTGATATTTCTAATTAAACGATGTATTCTCATATTTCGTTTAAAAGATAATAACAAGAGTTATTTAAATATTTATGGAGAGAATAAAAGTCCTTAGTTTTAACATATTAAAAAAATATTAAAAAATTCAAGAAAATATATAAACATAAGTGAAAATTGTAGAATTTGGGCTAGCTCATACTAAGGAAGGTTTTCACTTTGATAATAAATCAATGTTATGTTAAAGAAGTCATAAAAGTCAAGCTTTCAAGTAAATCAAGATAAATAAAAAAGAAGATGAAATGTACATACATGCATAACTTAGGAGTGTTTAAGATTTTTGTTACTTTTTTCTAGGCTTAGCATAAATGTCCTTGTTTCCATGGAAGGGTAGATTTGATGAATGATAGAGATATTTTCTTAGATCATGAAATACTCATGTTAGCTTGGATTAGGATTTGCTTAGTTATCCATTAAACATTTCTTTAATTACAGCATAGCTAGGTGATTTGTGTATGAGTTTTCTTCCTCCTTTCATTCAAAAATATTCATGCTCTATATTTTTCAGTTATAAATTTATCAATGGGTGAATTAGAGATTTAACTGTGGGATTTAATTGAGAATTGGTTAGTGACTTTGTTTGAACCACTTTTTATTGAAAAACACTCTCAATACCAGCTGAAAAAATTGAATTTTATTTTAGAACTTGAATTGAGTTTTGAAATCTAATATTAAAATATATTTTTTTGTTGAAAGTGTTTAATGTCATTCAAACTTGTTCTATATTGTTAGGGATCTTGAATATGAATTTTGATCTTGATTGACGTTTTGACCTTTGATCTTAAATATGAAAGCTATTGACATTACTTGTGAGGTCCTATTTTGATAAACCAACATTCTTACTTGTGATATTATGTTTTTAGTTATGTTGAGCTATAAGTGAGATATGAATAGTCATTGGAGTTTTTGTAGAAGTTCTATGATAATTATATTAGCTTTAATTAAGTTTAATTTAATTATGTTCTACAACCTCTCTTAAATTGCACAATAGCTATATGTGATTCATGTATGATTTTCTTATTTCTATTTATATAAATAATAAATGATTGTCATAATTGAATGTTATTCTAATTAGTGGCAAGTTCTCTTTTGATTATTCTTGATATTTGTATCTTAATTATTTCATTTATCCCTTGTTTATTAGCAATCTTAGGACTTGGGTAGTGATCATTATTGCTAACTCCAATGTGTTCAATTAGTTCTTATTGGGATGCTTGAAACTTCTAGCCTAATCCCTATTAAACATATCTTTGGTTTCTTTTCATCATCATTGATAATTTTCTTACGGTGAGTCGTTATTTCACATATAATCTGTTATTTGAATCTCCAGGAGCCAAAAGTTATAGATAAGAAACTAATTCTAGTCTTGTGAAGAATATAAAAAATTATAAACTCACAAACAACAGGAATGCCAAAATCTTTGGCTATCTTTTGTTGAAGTTGAAAGATGCTCATTTCAGGCATATGAACTTCTGTGATAATTTTGGCATTCAATTATTGTAACTGAATGAAACAAAGCAAATTCAATTATCACAGAAGTGCACATGCCTCAAATGAACGACTTTCAACTTCAACAAGAGATAGCCAAAGATTTTGGCATTCTTGTTGTTTGTGAGTTTATAATTTTTTATATTCTTCACAACACTAGAATTCCCTTCATTTCAAGGTATCATGAATAGTTTTGATTTATATAAATCTAGATCTACATAAATCTCAAATAAAAAAATAGTAACATGTAAAGAACACAAAAAATACCCTACTTTGAAATGAGATAGTTATCATCACAATCCTATATTTTGGATCGTAACACTCACAAAATTTTTAAAAATGAAAAAGAGAATTTAACTACCTTCGAATTTGGACTGCTTGAGTAAAGTAGCAATAATGAGAAGGCAATTGTCATCATTATCAACCACCAGAGTTCTGATTTTTTTCAAAAAATTCCCTATTTTGTACATCCAGTGATTCTTCCCAGGAAAATAATTGATAACAATTGATTGTTTTAGATGCTTTTTGTTGAAAGGAAAGAACAAACTTAAATAAATGAGCAGGAAAATTGAAGAGAGCACTTTCTAATTATTATTTAAACAAATATTTGAGTCTATCATGTTGGACAAGACCCCATTTTAGATTTGCTTACCAAGGTTTGCACTCTCTTTTAGTAGCTTATTTATTTTCTTTATGATTTTATTTATTTTCCTTTTTTGTTCTAATACAATTGACAACATGATTATATAAAATCTACTATAATTTATAATAAATTTGTATATATTTACGATCTAATTCATGATTTAGAGAAGTAATATTCCATATATTTGCTTTAAAATATTTTGTAATCTCAATCATTGTGACATATTATTTCATTCATAAATATATATTTTTTTAAACTCACTTTCTACATTTTTTCCAGCACATACATAGTATCTATCTTCAAAAAATTAATTATTTTTGAATTAATAACTTACTGTCTATCGAATTCAATTTATTTTTGAGTTAAATTTTTAATGATAAAAATGAAAGTTAAGAAATGTATCATATAAATTTAAAAAAAAATAAAAATGAAAAAAATATGTCACGATCTGAAAACTCGAGTAATAATGGAACCTACAAACACCCACAAGTGGGTAAGCCGATCCATAGGCAAAAATGGCAAGTAATGGGCATCACGGGAGGTGTCACGACTCGATTCCTCTAGTCACGATGGCACTACAACTGCTATAATCCATCAGTAGGTAAGCGAACCCATAGCCTAGAATGACAAACAATTTGTATAAGGGTAGAACTAACATAAATAACACTTAAAACAACAAAACGAGACAGAAGTGGAAGCCAACCAAAAACTACATACAAACGATCACTCCCAGAACCTCTAAGCCATAGGTGGGTAAGCCGATCCATAGGCAGAAATGGCAAGCTGTCTCAAAAGTAAGAAAACTACCTAAATATGTACACAATGAGAGAGGTTGATCCAAGATGACAAGTGCTCACCCACGTCTCCGATCCCAAAAGTTGTTGAAGATCGCACAAACAATCACTGTCAGTAGCTGGTACTAGGAGTTGCATCACAAAACAAATGTAGAGTGTAGTATGAGTACCAAAATAAAGGTACTCAGTAAGCATTATAGGTTGACTGAGTAATAAAGGTAAAGACAATATGAAAAGATAGAATCTAGACACAAATTGAGGTCAAAGTGGATATGAAAGGAGGCAGACGAACATATCGAAAGTAAATCAAAGTACAACAAAACTAAACCTAACTAGATCTCATAAGCCCCGAACCCCCGTAAGCCCAACATGTACACACAATAGCTAAGTCTACTGAGATAAGAGTACAATGAACCAAACGACGAGATCCCAGCCCAAGTAACCTCAAATACTTAACAATCCAATAATAAACTCCCAACCAAGCCAGCAAGAGTGATATTCATTCTAGGCCGCCCAACCAGCCAGTCCACTCCCAGGGACATAAGCCTTCCAACTAGAAAGAGTGACATGGGGGCGTGTCAACTCCGAATAGAATCTAATATATCAGGGACGCCTAGCAAGCCGGTCCACTCACATGGGCTTAAGTTGTCTACATCGTTAGAGTGACCCGGTGGCGTGTCGACTTTGAAGAGTATCTCAAATACCAATACCAGGACGCCCTCGAACGATGTCTACTCACAAAATGTTTACCAGAAGGCTCCAAGCCTAGAAAATCCAATCCTTTAACACCGCAATAGTACAAAACCTCTAGTAATGCACCGTAGTGGTAGAAATAGAGAGAGAAGATAGAAGATCCGTATATCTTTGAAAAACGTTTAGACTAAGGCTCATACTATAGACTCAAGTTTTCTACTCGAGTCTATATGGATTTAGTCTGTCCAAATTGACGTCGTAGAAGAATCAAGCAATTAGGAGTCGAAGGTAAAAATAGTCTAATCATAGTCTAAGGCCGAACATGCTCAAATATATAACAAGTAACAACGAAAAAACAAGCCACAACAACATGTAACATATACAATCCCTAACTAGTATGGTACTACACCTGAAAATACGGCCAGTCAAGCCAAAGCATTGTATCTAATGTAGGAAAAAAAAGGAACAACTAGGTACTTGCCCCCTATTCATTCAAATCAACATGAATTTACGTATTCAAGCTCAATCTAATAGAAAGAAAGGCATACCCTACTAGTAGCTTGACCGCGCGCACTCCAATACTAATTACCTTTGAACACTATGGGATTTGTGTAAAATTCCCTAAATATAAACTATGTCCTAGGACTATGGTAACTGGATGACTTTGGGGTTTTTCTTTTTAGTTAGCCTTTAATTAATTTGGTTTAAAATTAAAAGATACTATAATATATAGTCCATCAAACTATACAACAAATCTATGCAAAGACTCCTATTAATAGTTTCAGATCAAATTATACGGCAACAAGGCTTTAAATTCTTGACTTCTTGGTGAAGAATTGAAGTTATTCTTCAACAACACACTTGTGAAAGAAATGCTTTAATAATGATGTATTTTGAAATGATATAAAAGTTAAAAAAAAATGAAAATTAACCGAAAAGCACCGATATCAAAGAAAAACCCATATTATTGCAGTGATTTTTAAAAATCTAATTTTGATTATATATTTAGAATACCCAATAAAATAGGATGGTATAACTTTTTTTAAAATAATTGCACCCCCTAGTCAAGTATATCCTCCATTGTATTAGTAAACTTTTATATTACTAAAGTCACTAAATTTTATCCGTTGAATTTTTAAGGGAAAAAGGCATAAGTTTAGGATCAAAATAATCAAATATACTGCGGATGTTAACAAAGTAATTAACGTCAAAAGACTGTAAGTAAGAAGATAAATGAGAAATTTAACAGAAAAAAAATAGAAATATTTAACGTAGTTTGGTCAGTCAACCTAATCCATAAGAGGAGATAAGAAATCCACCATATACAAGATGATACAAAATATCAAGAGAAATAACCTCACAAAATTTACTAAGAATAAGAAGTTCACACAAGTGATAACATAACACTCGTGTCTCACAAATTCTCCTCCTAAATAGAACTCTCCATGCCCTTAGATATGGTTTTCCATTAAATTTACATCTGCACACAAGTGTAACACTCTGATAAAAAATTTCAAACAAAAATCTTTGTTACCCTCAAATATATTATGGTTAAAATTGAACTTATCAAGTTGAAGGAAAATCCTATTAAGGCTAAAGTTGAACCTGTCAAGATGAAGGAAAATCCAACCAATAATTATGAACTAGGTATACACACAACGATAAATATCCTTGAACTATGATCAAAATATCAAAAACACCGCCTGACAGTCTCACTAGGCATACACTGTCAAAAGTTAATTCTCAATAGCGTCTATCTTAGATTCATCAACCTCAACACCCCTTGAACTCACAACAAATAGAAAGAAAGCAACTTCATTAACATAGAATGAACACTTTTCAAAATTAGCATAAGGTTGTTCCTTCCTAAGCACATCAACACACATATCTCAAATGATCTATATGCTCATGCATGATTTTACTATAAATCAAGATATCATCAAAATAGACAACTACAAACTTCCCTATGAAGGGCTTCTTCACATGATTCATGAGACGTATAAATGTAGTAGGAGCATTAGTGAGACCGAATGACATCACCAACCATTCTATAATAAGATTAGATTAGTCTAACAAAATCTATTTTCCTATAATTTGCTTCTTAAAGCACCGTATAATAATTTAAAAAAACTCTCGTTATAGTGTAGTGTTTGAGAAACACTTGCATTTATTTTCATACAAAATGATTAAACCCATTGCAAAACATGTAAAATCGACACACAATTTCTTACTTAGATAACTAGGTTTAAAATTATTGATTGCACACTCAATATTTTCAAAAAGTTTGCATATTAAACACAAAGTACTGACATGGCGAGATAATGTTGCTCACTTTCTCAGATAAATTAAGTGGATCTCAAACAATAATTTTCTCTTTTTCTGTCAAAGAATTTATCTCACTCTTTCACAGACATAACGACAAAAATTTTTTAAAAGAAAGTTTCTCAGTATTGTCTTCTCCGATGGATTAGTTGTTGCTCTTCTCTTTCTTTTTCATTTTGGTTGTCCTTTTTAAAACTAATAATAATAATTACTGGTTTGACTGTTCGATTGGAACACTAAAAACTTTTTTTTTAAATCATGTCAACTTCAGATGTCTCTGATGAGTTTAGCCTTACAAAAACAACGTGACAACAGAGCATTTAAAGATACAGAAATAGGTTTAAATGCAGAAAACTGAAGTTCCCATAAACTTCCAAAATATCTAACAATGATACTAAAATATTGCGGAAAATAACGCCTAGAACCTGAAAGTTAATGTACCAAAACTCTAACCAACAAGTCTAAGAGAATGGGTATAACCCAACTAAACATAAGATGACTAATGAACTAATTTAAGTCCGAATAAAATGGACTGAGAAAAAAGAGAACCCAAGGAAGCTTGGAAGAACTAGCTCACCCTTGAATTCGATTGATCACTGATCTTCTAAGTGAGGCCTGTCAATAGCCTCCTAAAGATGTCATGTACTCAACAAAGAAAGAGCAAATGCAGTACAGTACACAACCAGAATGTACTGGTTGGACCACGCGGCTATCCTACTAACTGCAATATAAGTAAGTAAAAACAACATTATAAACATGCGTATACCGAATATGTACAATATTGATTATCACTTTCTCAACAATATGCATTTACAATAAGTCATTGGTCCTCTCGTGGAACCCATACTCAAATAGTTAGTGTACCGGATCATGGTACCCATTCCAAGTTATTGTGTCGGATCGTGATACCCGATCCAAAGTTTATGCCGGTACGTGGCAACCGATCCCTGTTAGTGTGTCGAATCGTGACACCCGTTCCAATTTGTTTGTTAGTACGTAAAATCTGATCCCAGTTAGTGTGTCGGATCATGACACCTGTTCCATTCAACAAGCCACAATATCAATCACAATGTACATTGTCATAATCATACAATCAAGAGGTGATTCATGGCATATAGTTATTCGTTCATACTCATTTACATTAGGTGTGATCAACAATGCTATATTCGAATACATACATGAAATACTAGGTAGCAAATACTCACATATATCACACAAACATGAAATCACAATCATCACCTACCTCCAACAAAGCTTGAATCCCCTAAGAAACATGATTCTTACCTTTTTGGATTCCTTCCACTTTTTCTTGGTCTACAAACAATCAATAATACGCAAGGATCAATAAAAGAAGCCTAATTACCCGGATTGCAATTGAAATCCTCAACCCTAGGCCAAACCTTTGATCCTCCATACCCAGATAGCATTTTTCCCACAATAATTCTCAGTTCAAAACCCTCCCCCATCGATAATTACCCAAGAAACTAGGTTCTACGGATCAAAAAATGAATTCGGGGAGCGAAAATCTTACCTTTAGCCTCAAGAATGGTGGAAAACTGTCAAGAAAACACCTGGGTTCATTCCTTAGCTCTCAAGTTCAAAAATTGCAAAATAAAACTTTTTGGGGTTTATTTCCGACTTTAAGTAGCGTTTGTCCTGCTACGGCGAACCCGGTCCCACCACAGCGGCCCTGCCTTAGCGGCTTGCACAGAAACATAGAGCTAAATTAAAAGGTTCCAAAACCCCATTTCTTAACACACCTTCATCCCATTACAGTTAGAAAATACTCGTTCATGCTAAGATCAATTTCTGGAGTTCTACTCACCCGAATTCAATTTCGTAAAGTCGTACAGGTTCCTTAACGTCTTAGCTATCTACTCATGTGGCCAAATTCATAATTAGGCCTCCCATTTGTTACCATCTTTCCTTAGACCTCACTGACTCCGATTTCATCCAAATTTAGACTAGGTTAGGAAATTCCAAGTTACTATCAAAAAGTTTTCTGACCCCAATTCTTTCCCCATTGGCTTTTCCCTAACGACGAAATCTGATAGTTACATCTTCAATCTCTCACTCTATCGATCATTGTCTGCAATTCCCTTTATCTAGCAACCAAGTGCTTTTAGAAATCCACCCCACTGCTCAAACATAAAAAGATAGCATTTTCAAAAGCTCTAGAAACCTATTAGAACAGACAACCAACCACCCTCCCTATTACAAGATAGAGAACAACTCTTACATAAAATGTCAAAGATCATTATAAAAAAAACCCATCACAAACACATCTAGACCAAAAACAACTTGGCAAATAAAAGAAACTACACGACAATCACTACCGATGACAAGATCACCCATACTAATAAAACCAAGAAACTCTAAACACATTACTACTTGAAAATATAAATGAATTACACAAAAATGAGTGAAAACTGGAGAGAACAAAACATGACCTACATGAAGTTCCAAAAGGAAAAGTAAAAGGTTGGGGATTATTAAGTTCGGTTAACACAAGGTCACATGAAAGTAGGAGTGGGCATAAATACCAAAAATCCGCAGAACAGAATGCCCATCCCTACCTGAAAGAGAGTCCAGGACTACTTAGCAATCAGTATCTAGCAAAGAAAGCTTGTGCCAACCGTAAAAATCAAACCTGCAACAACCCTCAGGAGGTAAATATAAAACGAAGAACCTCAAAAATATTCATAACTCAAAGTCATCTCATCAAGTATTTCCCATCTTATGAGCCCTGTGAGCTCACGAGTCACCTGCACAAGCGGTGGAGCATGTGGTTTAATTCGATACAACGCGCAAAATACCAACATGCCAGGGTGAGTGAGAAGGGTATGTACACTATTTTGTACTAAAGAAGTTTATTGTTGACTGCAAAAATACAAGAGAACGGAAGGATAAGTAAATTTCTTTCTACCACCAAATCAAACATCTTCCAAAACTGTTTCATGTTGTTGTCAATTCTATGTCCTTGCCAGCTTGAGAATAAATTAATGTATCTTACCATTGTAATACCAAAAATCTTCAGAAGCATAGTACCAATGATTCCTTGAAGCTTAAAAATGTAAAGGTACCACATCAAGCTAATGAATTCCACATGTCAAGAACAATTGAGAAATGTGACTGTAGTTGAGCTCTTTAGATTTAGCGTCATATGGCTCTGCTACCGTGATTCTTGACAAAATCTCGTTAACAGTGATACATAGATCCTCCATATGTCGTTCAGTACCAGCGGGCAAGAGAGAACTACCCTTAAAATGCCAGACACAATGATTTCTCTAAATATTCACAAAGATAGCAATGGTTTTTAGTAGTACATCATGTATTTGATACGCTCAAATTTCACCTCCCTAAAGAAGTATAAGCGATCGTTGTCAAATAAAGAACCCAACTTATAGGTTGGGGTCGATCCCACGAGGAATATGATCTAGACTTAAACTTAACTCACTATTATATCCGTTTAGTCAAACTATTTCAGAAACAAGTAAACTAAAGGGGGGATTTTTGTAAACAAGTAGCAGATTGTTGATTTAAGTAACAAGTAAGAAAAATTTAAACTTTGTTGTTATCAATATGAGAGAGAAACTAGGGCTTATGTGTTCCCCACAAGCTCTTTACTCAGTAATCCTAATAATAGTAATCATTTCCTAGTGATCACATGCAAAGTTGGTAAGTTATATATCCCTAAGTGACTGGTCCTCTAAATAGGGAATTTCACTACGCACCTTGGTCCGGCTACGAGTGTATACTTTACTAACCCTTACCTTTACCACAGATTAGACATCACATCAATGTATGACTTAGTTTTTACCCTCGCACCAATTGAAATTAGACTATTAGATAACATCCACTAAATCTCTATTATTAATTCTTTTCTTATTAACTACCTCCTTGGTCTGACAAGTAGCAACAAGAATAGTTTTAATGAGTGCACTCATTAAAAGTCTTCTAAACGAAAGAATTAATAATACATGCATACACACTATTCAAGAATTACTTAGTTATTACTCATACATTGTTAATTGCTCATGGTTTTCATAATCCTAGTTGTGAATTTAGCTACTCATGCTTGCAAGAAAACAATTCATGTTTAAGAAGAAAGAATTCATGAACGTACGATTAGAGTAGAAGAAACCCAAAATCTCCTACTGAATTTCAAAGTAAAATTCTTATAAAACGTAATCCGGAAGTGACTTGGAAAAGTTTGCAACTCAATTCCACAAAATACCAACAACTCAAAGTAAACAAAATAAGGAAATAAACTTTCTAGACACAGCTTCAATCGACGAGCTTGACCTACGGACCGTAGGTCCTTCCGTGGCTCCATACTTCACAATTTTCATCAGATACTAGAACTTCAATCTCTCTGAATCAATCGACGGATGGGCAAAACGGCTCGGGGGTTGACCTATGATTCGTTATTCTCATTCGTGGTTCCACACTTGGCCAGACTTCCCTGATGCTCCATCTACGCCACCCATCGATGGGCCATCACATGACCTATAATTTGTAGGTCACCTTCGTGGGTAGCTCCTTCTGCAAATTTTCAGCTGTCATCTCACTCTACCACGTCTAAGACTATTTCTTGCAAATATAACACAAAAAACATTAATTCTAACACAATATAGCTCTAGCGACACACAACTTCTACGTGAAATGTATCAAAAATACCGTAAACTCATGGTATATCAAGATCTTCTACTTAAACTCGTTGTTTGTCCTCAAGCGACGTACTAAAATTCTAAACGATACTTGTGTAGAAGTAGACATCCAAACTTAAGCAATCACATGTCTTTCTATCCTGACTCCCTTATATAGTGCAAACCTTTTCATTTAGACTCAAACAAGCTAACTCAAGCTGATCAAGATATGACATAGATCGACCAATAGACATCACACCATACACCTTTCACAATCACCAAGGTACCAACTTTCCAATAATGCAACTAGTGCCCTCACTTCAAACGAAATTCCTTTTTCACTCAATAGATATGGTTTTTGGGTTTAAGGATTAATTCAAGACTCACGCTCTGAAGTGACTTCAAGTGTAGTTAGTGCTCAATACCATAGGCTTGCCCTTATTTTCACTGCATAGACTCTCCAAACTAGTTACTAGGATCACAATAGGACTTTCTTAGCTTGTAACGTAGGCTCAGAGTCAGGTAGGATATATTTGGTACTTTTTAGTGACTTTCTGCCCTCCTTGACATTACATTGGCTTTTTACCTCCGTTCTCAACCAACTCTTGACATATTTTTTTATTAGCTTTTCTTTCCCTTGACTTTCTTCAACACTGATGTGACCTTTTGACTTTGTAGCTCATATTTTTTAATATTTTTTTTCTTTTTTTTCTTTCCGCACTTTTGTCATTCATCTTTTGAACAAAGTCACATCTTTTTCTATCTTTTTCTTTTCTTGTCTTCTTTTCAACCACAACTCTATTCATACCCTTTTTCTTTCAGTTTCCTTTTTTCAAAGCCACCCTCAACTTATGCTTTTTGCAAAGGTTGAGGTACACAATATATGATGTTGGACCAGGGCCAAGATCAAGGTAACTTTTTTAATTAGCCACCCTCAACTTAGGCTTTTGGCCTAAGTTAAGGTGCACATGTCCAAGGAGGGACCAGAGCCAAGACAAATCATTGAAGGGTAGGTGAGTTAGGTGTTTAAAATGAATTGGTCTATTTTAGGCTCAAACATTTGGATCAAAGGGAACATTGTTTATTTTGGTTGGATCATTTTAGGTATTATTGAACTTATTTGAACAAGGGCCTATGATTATTTCCTAACTTCTAGCCCGGATTATCTTAGCAGGACCAACGGGGCAAGTTCTAGATTGGCACAATACTGTCTGATTATTCAAACTTTTCTCACTCAAACTTGGCACATGTTTCATTATGAGATTATCAGATTACCAGTTCAAATTTCAGCTTAAGCCATGAGGTCAAATTGGTTCTTTTTCATGTCATATTAAGATCCAACACACTAAACTCATCAAGCCTATAGATTCTAGCACATTTCATCATTTTTGGACGGGTATCAATTTAATGCTTTTTATGCCATCATGCTTTTATTCTTGTACTTACTTCTACACATACATTCCTAAACATACCGGTTCAACATAAAAGTAAACAAGACTTTGGGGGAAAGGAACACAGGCAAGTAAACCCCAAAAGAAGATTGTGAGTTGGGTTACTCAGACTTTACCCTAACAGTCTAATCCATTTACCCCACCTCCAACAAAATAAAGTTCAATTGCCCTCAATGCACATAAAGTAATAAAATAAAGTATAAGGTGAAGGTGAAGCAAACTTGTGGCGCACATGCGCCAACGACACTCAAGAACTGGGTGTGTCCAGTTTCCTGAAGCCCGCTGGATCAACACTCGGGCCACCATCAATAGTGCCCGTATCAACTATCCCAACACCCTCAATACTGCTCACAATACCATATGGGCCAACATCTCCCTCTTGAGCTCGTTGTTGTCTAAGCTCCTCGTCAACTATGGATGCCCACCTCGGTGCCTGAGTTTGATGGCGCTCTTTCTTCTTTAATTTGCACTCCTCATCAGCATCAACAGTGCGGTCGGAATAATATCGCTTTCCAGCAGCACGGGAACAGTCAGGTGGCCGCATAACATCGCCAAAGAGGGCATTCATCACCACCTCATCATCTTATGCCACAGGGGCAGACTCTAGCTCAATCTCTGGGGGGCTAAGATAGCAACAACATCAGCACTGAGGCTAGCCAGCTCTTTCTGGAAAGTAGACACAACGATGGTGGGGGTCGGCCTCTATAAGATGTGCAGATCAGATGTATCCAGGCGCTGGTGAACGGCTTGGACCTTGCGGTCCATCGTCTGCTCCATCCGCGCCTCAAACTCAGCTATCGACCGATGCATCCATGGCTTCACATGCTAAAGCAGTGTGGCCATCTGCGCCTCTAGCTTCTGGACATAGGCTACAGGAAAGGCAATATACCCTGAAGTGGGAGTGGCTTTGGAGGAGCTAAGGGCCTGACTGGTGACCGGAGACGGTGAAGCCTGGGTGTCTGTTGTAGCGGCCGAAACAGTGGAGTCATCAGTTGTATCTATGCAACGTCAGTACAAGATCATTACGTAGTAGTGGCACCTCAACATGTGGCTCTCTGCGCGGTGTGGCTAGGTTGGCATCATCCTTAAAGAGGCCGATGTCCAGAGTCTTAGTTTCCTGAAACAACCGGTCATAATGCCAAATTGGTACGCCTAATTCCCTACAAAGCTGGAAGATGATGTAGGGTGGTGGTGGCCTTGAAGCCCTTTTGTGAATCTCCGCGATCAGGATTCAGACAAAATCAACCTCCAGCCTTGCTACCATAGATGTAAGTATCACTGCTCGGTCCGAAGTAACTACATTATCCGCTTGAGTAGGGGACAGTCTGTGTCGTACTACCAGCCAAAAGAACTTAGCAGCAAAAGTCAGGGTCACCTTTCAAATGCCCAGGCTAGAAGTACTAACCCAATTCACGCGCTTACTATTTGTAGCTAGGTTCCTGGATTGCCACCTAAGAAGTGCCTCCATGTGCTCGACATTCTTCTGGAATGTCCCGCTCTGAATGTTGCCCATTCGATAGTCAAGCTCTGTCGTATAGATAGGCAGTGTATGATCTGGGCCGTAGATAAACCGGGGGAGGGTGGTCTCGGAGATGTCAAGAGTGAAACCCCGAACTAGTCTTGCCTCAAGTGGTGGATAAGTTGCGGGCTTGGCCCACTTTGAGATGGACCCTCTGACAGTGGCGGCGTAGAAAATGTAGAACTCCGTAACTATCTCCTCATTGTAGATGCCTTGGGGACGTGCCATCCACTCACACATGTGCCTCCTGAAAAGCTCCTCAATGACTAGGGCAGTGTGGAGGATTCCCATGAGAACCCTGCGCTCCTCGGTGACGAATATGTCCTTCTTGTCGTGCTCATTCAGCATGCAAGCATCTATGTAGATGTGATACTGGCCCTTGACGCACCATATGTTCGGCTCAGTGGCAACCGGTGCAGGCTTCGAACTGGGGGGCAGTGGGACATCACCCATACAATTGGCCTCAGAAGAAGAGGCAGTGCTGCCACTGGAGCCGAATCTAGATGCCGACTCAGAGTTAGCAGGTGACCCGATCAGTGTAGCCCCCTTTTTCAGACAGGGGGTAGTGACCTCATTGGACAACATAAGTTGTGCTCAGTTCCTCATAGTGCGAGGAGTAGTGGGGGAAGTCCTGGTGTGAGGAGGAACGTACTCATCGTCCGTGTCCTCATTGATTTGCCAGAAGGAAGGTGTGATTGATTTTGATTTTTCGGGAGCTTTCTTGGGCCATGGTACATGTGGAGGCATGTTTAGTACCAAACCAAGGCAATAAAACACTTGGAAGAATTTTTTAACAAGAAACGAATTAATACAAAAATTGAAAAAAATCTGGACAATAGCAGAACTGTCGACCCACGGTGGGTACCTACAGTCCGTCGATTGAACGACGGTCCGTAGGTCCCGTCCGTAGGTTAGAGTACCCAAAATTGGGTCTTTGACGTGTGAGCCACGGATGTGCAGAACGGTCCGTCGATGGAATGATGAACCGTAGTCCACACTGTGGTTCGACAATTAGTGAATACTTGGTGTGTAACTGACTCATGAACCTGACCTACAGTCCATGGACGTTGTCTCCTAGGTCAGTTCTCTGCCAGGTTTCAGAACTTGTTTAATCAATTACACAAACAAACAAACTTGTCCTATACATGCATTTCAACACATAATATGGTAGTTTATCATCCCTGGGTTCCGATTACACAGAATTCAACTTTAGACAGGAATCAAACTACGAACCCTAAGTCAAAATATCCCATTAGATCCATTACTGGATTTATTCAGTTTCAATTAACTACAAACTCACATACCATCATACCAAGGGTGTTTATAACTTATAATTCAACATTCACACATGAAACTAACAACCTAAGGTCAAGTTCATTGATGTGATTTCAATAGAAACAATGAAATGATTCAAAGTTTGGGAGAAATCAGTATACCTTACAAGTAATCACCGATGATGAGTGTGTGTTGCAACGATATTCATGACCCTTTGCTAGCCTTTCGACACCGAACCCAGACTTTGGAATTCTTGGGGAAGAATAGTAGAAGTGGGGATTGATTTGGGCAAGAATGAGTGATTAATAGGATTTGGGTAGTGGATTGTGGGAGTGATATGGGGGATATGAGGGATAAATGGATGATTTTGGGTATGTGGAGGGTTTAAAAACGGTTGGGAGGGAGTTTTGAATGTGGGGGGAATGAATTAAAATGAAAGGTTTTATTTTATAAGGAGTCTGGGTCGAGTCAGGAAAACCCTAGTTTTGGACCCACGAGACCCTCTCGACGGTCCGTGGGTCGACCTACGGACCGTAGGTAACTCTAACACTTAGAAAAAATTAGGAAACTTACCTAGGATCTACGAACGGCATTTACGGTCCGTGGGTGGACCCACAGACCGTCGATGGGTCCGTAGACCTCTGCACAACCTTTTTCTGCAGATTTAGCTTTTCGTCCCTACACACGTAGCAACCATTAGGACTTTATTTTTACATTTTTTGGACACTTATTAGACATGGACCTTATGCAATATTTAGCCAACACTAATACAAAGCTAAGACAACGAACAAAAGTACTACAAAATCAGAATGAAAGAACAAAAACTTCTGTGGTGAAAAGAAAAACCTATAGTTGGCTAGATGATACATCTTGGGTTGCCTCCCAAGCAGCACTTGATTTAAAATCGCGGCACGATGCAGACACCTTGACTACTCAGACATTATCAAGATAGTAGGCCTCAATCTCTTCTTGCACACTCTCCAATTGCCCCCCAGTAGACCTTGATTCTCTGCACGTTCACTTTAAACCTCGTTTCTTCCTTGTTCTCGAGCTCAACCGCTCTATGTGGAAAAACTTGTGTGACTCTGAATGACCCGGTCCACTTGGACTTGATCTTTCCCAGAAAGAAGCGCAACACTAGATCACCCACAACAAATTCACGTTTTTCAATCTTTGATCATGATTTTTCTTCATCTTCTCCTTGTATAGGGCTGAACTCTCATAAGCTCTTAGGCGAGACTCATCAAGTCGATTTAAGTCATTTAATCTTTGAATCGATGTGGCGCCTCAGTACAAATTCAACTTCTTTAGTGCCCACATAGCCTTATGCTCTAACTATACCGGCAAATGGCAGGACTTCCCATATACAAGTTGGTAAGGGGACATACCAATAGGAGTATTAAAAGCGGTGCGATAGGCCCATAGAGAATCATCAAGCCTTCTTGACCAATCCGTTCAATTCACATTCACAGTCTTTGCAAGGATTTGCTTTATCTCTCTGTTTGACACCTCAACTTGCCCACTAGACTGCGGATGGTAAGGAGTAGCTACATTGTGACACACCCCATATTTTTCTAGCAATGCTTTGAACAACTTATTACAAAAATGGGAACCTCCATCACTGATAATAGCTCTAGGTGTACCAAATCTGGAGAAGATACTCTTTTTCAGGAATGCGATGACACTCTTCCCTTCATTGTTTAAAAGTGCAATTGACTCCACCCATTTGGATACATAGTCAACCGCAACAAGAATATACTTCATCCCATGCGAACTCACAAAAGGACCCATGAACTCAAGGACCCAAACATCAAATAACTCGATCACCAAAATAGAATTCATAGGTAACTCTTGCCTCTTTGAAAGTCCTCCTTCTCTTTGGCAACGGTCACAAGACTTGGCGAAATCATGAGCATCTTGGTGGATGGTAGGCCAGTACTACCCACACTGCAAGATTTTATTAGTAGTCTGAATACCACTATGGTGCCCACCAGCAGGCAATGAAAGACACGCCTCTAGTATACTCATCATATCTACCTCGGGCACACAATGACAAATAAACCCATCAACACAAATATGAAACAAGTAAGGCTCATCCCAAAATAACTTCTTCACATCATGCATGAACTTTTTCCATTAGTGAAATGACAAATCCGATGGAACCAAATCACTTGTCAAATAATTAGCAAAATTAGCGAACCAATGGATATGATCATAAGAAGCAGCCAATACCTGTTCATCGGGGAACTCATCATTAATTTCAATATCGTCATCAAACTTATTCATAGCTTCTTCCTCTAATCTGGACAAATGATTGGCAACCTAATTTTCTGTCCCCCTTCTATCTTTCACCTCAAACTCAAACTCTTATAGCAACAACACCCATCTAATCAACCTAAGATTTGCATCCTTTTTCGCCATCATATACATCAATGTAGAATGGTTAGTATGCACTATGACCTTAGAACTAAGCAAGTAGGATCTAAATTTTTCAAATGCAAAAACCATACATAGTAGCTCTTGTTCAGTCACTATGTAATTCTTTTGTGCCTCATTCAAAGCTTTACTTGCATAGTAGATAGGGTGAAAAATCTTTTCACGCCTTTGTCCTAACACTACTCCAAGTACCACCCCACTTGCATCGCACATAACCTCGAACACCTGTCCCCAATCCGGTGAAATAATTATCGGTGCGGAAGTTAACTTGGCCTTCAACTCTCCAAATGCTCTCAGAAAAGCATCATCATACACATATTTGCACTCCTTTTCCAGTAGTTTGCAGAATGGGTGTGCAATTTTTGAGAAATCTTTAATGAACCTCCGGTAGAAACCTGCATGCCCAAGAAAACTCCTAACACCCTTTATAGAGATGGGTGGTGGAAGCTTTTTTATTATCTCAACTTTGGCTATATCAACCTCAATACCTTTATGTGAAATCCGATGACCCAGCACTATACCTTATTTTACCATAAAGTGACACTTTTCCCAATTCAGCACCATATTACACTCTTCACACCTTATCAATACCTCAACTAGATTCATCAAACAACCATCAAACGAGTCACCAACCACTGAGAAATCATCCATAAATACCTCAATCGTGTCCTCAACCATATCTAAAAACATCGACATCATACACCGCTGGAAGGTCGCTGGAGCATTACACAATCCGAATGGCATTCTTTTGAAAGCGAAAGTCCCATAGAGACAAGTGAAGGTGGTCTTATCTTGGTCTTCTGGAGCTATGGAGATTTGATTGTACCCCGAATACCCATTTAGAAAATAGTACCAACCTTTACCAGCAATATGATCCAGCATCTGATCCATGAACGACATAGGGAACTGGCTTTTCTTTGTCCATGCATTTAGCCTGCGGTAGTCCATGCACACTCTCTAACCAGTTACTAGTCTCATTAGAACAAGCTCATTCTTGGCATTTGGAACCACGGTGATTCCCCCTTTCTTGGGCACACAGTGAATAGGACAAGTCCAACTACTATCGAAAATAGTGTAGATGACTCCGACATCCAACCACTTGATCATCTCTTTTTTCACAACCTCTTGCATAAAGGGATTTAGTCTACTTTGGTGCTCAATACTTGGCTTACTGTTCGGCATGAGTTGGATTTTATGAGAACAAATGCATGGAGGAATCCCAATGATATCCGCAATAGTCCAGCCAATAGCCCTTTTGAACCTCTTCAACATAGAAATTACGGCTTCAACTTGCTCCACACTCAAATCTACAACAATGATTACCGGCAAAGTGTTATACTTTCCTAAAAAAACATACCTCAAGTAAGGTGGTAGAGCCTTGAGTTCTAGTTTTGGACGCTCATCTATAGACGGTTTTGGAGGCGATGACTCACAATTCTTCATGTATAACTTCAATCTTTTTGGCTTGGAACGGAATTTAAACCTATCAAGTATGGCGACCAATTCATCATAGTCTTCAATACCATCACCATCAAAATTCATCATCACCACTGCTAGTGCTTCAATACCCAACCTCTCTTTGATAAACACTTTGCAACCACACTCTACAACATGACTTACTATAGAAACCGCTTTTAGATCACTTTCCTTCTTCATAGACCTACAAATGTTGAAAGTAACCTCCTCATTGTTCAAGCAGAACTTCATCAACTCTCTCTCCATATCGACTAAGAAACACCCAATAGCAAGGAATGGTCTCCCTAAGATGATGGCGACCTCAAAATCAACCTCACAGTCAAGTATCACAAAGTCTGCAGGAAAGATGAATGACTCCACTTTCACAAGAACATCTTGGAGCAGTCTAATAGGCCTCTTCATAGTCCGATCAGCCATGAGTAAACACATTGCAGTTGGTTTTGGAGCCCCTAAACACAACTTTTTATAAATGGACAACGGCATCAAGTTAAAACTAACACCCAAATCACACAAAGCTTTCGCAAAGTGCATAACTCCAATAGTGCAAGGAATAGTAAAATCTCCAGGATCCTCTTTATTTTACACAAGCGACCTAGTAGCAATGGCACTGCAATGTTGCAACCTCTCATCATTCTCAAAACTCACAGCCCTTTTTTTGGTCACCAAATCTTTCATAAATTTTGCATATCCAGGCATTTTCTCCAAAGCATCTATCAACGGAACATTTATTGACAACTGTTTTGACATAGTTATGAACCTGCGCTATTTCTTTCTTCAGTCTTTTTCACCAATATCTGAGGAAATGGAGGGGGAGGTCTAGGCATAGGAACAACTTTCTGAGTCACCTCCACTTATTTCTTTGTAGCATTTTTAGACTCTCTAGTAACCACAATCTCATCATCATCTTTCTCTACGACAATTTCAACCTCAGATGGCATAGGGGGATCAATGGTTTGCTTACCCCCACGAGTAGTAACTACCATACAATGCCTATCATTTTTTGGATTCTAGATAGTGTTGCTAGGAAGAGTTTCAGGCTGACGTGGATTCACAGTAGTGGACAAATGATTAAACTGCTGCTTAAGTTGCTTGATAGACACTGCATGGGCATCAACTTTTTTGACCAATTCCAGACAAGTCATTTTGCATCTCCTTCACGTTCTCATCAGTCGCATTAAACCACTTCATCATCATCTACATCATATCCTCAATGTGTGACATACTACCCCCAACTTCTCTTTTACCAGACTCCCGGTTCCCAGGTGTAACATAGGGCCCAACTCTCTCATTCATGTTTTCATAGTTGTTCCGATGGTAGTTGTTATCACGATTATAGTTCCCATCCCGGACATAGTCTCCCTCTCGATTGTAGTTTCCATAGTTCCAACCTTGGTTTCCTTAACCTTGGCGCTAATTATCCGAGTTGGAACCTTGGGCGTTGGCTCGAAAACCCCCTGTCTGATCATTCACCAAATATGCATCTTCTTCATAATAACACTCCTCCTATGTGGTGGTGGTGGTGGTGGTGGTGGTGGAGGCCTCATCAGATAGTTCACAACATTTAGGTTTTTCACACCACTACTCACATGCTTCAGTACCAATCCAAATTCTGATCTAATCTGTGCCATCTCTTCTGGAGTATAATCATTTTATTGGCTAGGTGTAGCTTGAACTGCAAAAGTGTTTCTACCTGTGTCTGACTTTCTAGTGCTCCATGCTTTATTATTTCAGGAATTTTTTTCTAGCTTCTGAGGGATCTCCTCAAAAGTGCACTCACCATATGATCCTCCAGCAATAGTGTCCAACGCATCCTTTCCATTATCATCCTGACCTCTGCAGAAACACTCTTTCAGTGACGCATTATCTATGCAGTGATTTGAAACACTTCTTATGAATGTAGTGAACCTATCCCATGAACTGCTCACAGACTCTCCAGGTAGTGCAATGAAATTGTTCAATTTATCCTTGTGATTTAGCTTCTTGGAAAGCGGAAAGTACTTTGCCATTAACACATCATGCAACTGGTCCCATGTATGAATATAATTATATAGAAGCTCAGAAAACCACACCGCAGCATCACCGGTCAATGATAAAGGGAAGACTCTCAACCTTATTACATTCATATCCAACTCCGGTCGTCCCACACAACTCTTGTAGACACTTCTTAATTTACCCATGTGACCATGCAGATCTTCGGAAGCTAGACTGAAAAACAACCATCTCACTGTATGCATTTGCATCAGACTGTTGGTCACCACAAATGTATGCCCTGGAGGTAGAGGGGGGAGCACAATAGGTCATTCTAATTCAACTATATGATAATCGACCCAGTAGTAATCACGTAACATCACTTCTGGCGGATTATGTCCCCTCAATGCATCACCAAGTAGATTACCACCACGAACATGAGTATTTTCATTACCAACTTCAGGAGGTTGCAAGTTGACTCCTTCCTCATGTTCATCAATGATCATATTAATACGAACCCCTTGATTTTCCATTTTTCTCAATGTCTTGTTTAATTTGGGATCGTATGGTGTCAATGGTTCACCTTGACTCCATGTACTTGGCATACACTAGAGTAGAAACATGTGGAAAACAAAAACAAAAACCAAGCTTAAAATCAGGAAATACTTGACTAAAGTTCAACAATGTAGTTAAATTTAATATAAAAGTCGTATTCCCCGGCAACTGCGCCAAAAATTGATATGCTAAAATTACACCTCCCTAAAGAAGTATAAGCGATCGTTATCAAATAAAGAACCCAACTCTATAACCTCTCCATTTGAAAGAACTAGAAAGAGTTAGAATTGGAAATAGTCATATTAGGAAAGAATGAAAAATCTGGAAATTTGTTAAGTTATGTTAAGTTTGAGTTTACGGTCAACTTCAAATGACCATAACTCATAGCTCGGGATGAGTTATATGTGATTCCAGATACCTTAGGAAATATCTTGGAATTATCTTTCCAACGCCACCGAGTTTGCACGATTCTGACTTCGTATGAGTGAGATATTTCCATTTGAAATTGGGTTGTTCAAATAAGGAAAGTCTAATCCGGATTGTGGAAGGGTAGTTTGGTCTTTTCCTTAACAAAATATTTTAATACGTTTTTTAGGTGTTTATTTATTGTCTAATAAGAATTAGATCAGTTTAGAAAAATTGGAAATTCACACTAGGGCTTGGAGAAAAGAGAAAAGAGGAGAAAGGAGAAGAAAGTTCAAGATTCGTTGATTTCTTCGAGATTTTCATGTGGATTTCACCAAGGGTTAATCCCTAAGAGGTATGTGAGATCACATAGCATTGAGTTAGTTCACCCATGCACCAATCATGATTCAATTCAGCGAAGTTATATTATTTTGAAAGAACATTATGAGTTCTTGATGATAATTCGATTGAAATATTGTGGGTTCTTGTTGTTGAAGTTTCTTGAGGTTGATTCATGTATCTAGGTGTGATTTCGAGTTTAATCTTGTATATATTGAGGGTATAGTCGAGTCTAAGTGTTTGTGGAAATAACTAAGTTGAATTAGGGGGTTTAGAATTGAAAAACGAAGAATAAAAGTTGAAATTCACCTGGACAGGGGCATGGGGCCCCTCCCCTAGACTTAGCGCCCCAACTAGGGCTCTGAAGTTTGACCTCTAGGGTGTCGAGCCAGCCAGAGCACCCCAAGTCCTTCTCTGAGAGCGCGAGGGACACCAGTTCTTCCTATTCTTCCTCCTTCTTTCCGTACTAGCTCCTTAGCAACGTACCTATGCTTCCTAGTTGAATCCAACACTCTAAGGTACATATAAACATCATGAAATCATCCATAAACATGAGATCATGAACCGCGAATCCATAATTCAATTCAAGAAAAGTTAAGAGTCAAGTTAAGAAGTTAAGAATCAAGTCAAAAGAAGTTCATAGAGTTTTTCAAAAGTCTTTTACAAACGTTTTAACGTCACTTTTTAAGACTTAAGTTTTGAGTTGAGTAAAGAGTAAGAGTGGAGTTCATTTCTTCAAAGATTATACAGGAACTAAGTATTCCCAAGAGTTAAAATGTTTTCACATTTGAGCAAGAAAGGAAACACCGATTTCCAAGAGAGCTTTTAAGTTAAGTTTTGAGTAATCATCTCAAACCAAAGAAAGAGTTTTGTTTTAAAAACATATGAACTAAGTATATTTTTGGGAGTAGTATTGAGCACCGATATGGAGATGCGAGTTCATACTAACTCAAGTGTCCATAAACCATGTAGCCATCATGGGTAGAAAGGATCATACTTTTTAGATGATTTCTTAGTGCTTTTTAGCATAGACTAGTGGATCCACTTAGTTAAGGCGTTCTATATGACGACAAAGTATATGACAGTTCTGACAGCGTGGGCAAGACAATGTATCATCACTTAGGCTCATAGTGATGGTTGTCGGTTAGAGAAACTCCCACTGTATTATATTACTTTATATGTAAACTGAGTTGTTATTGCATTTCTTTAACAAATTGAATTGCTACCTCCTTTTTTAAATGCTTTGTATAACTACACCATTATTGTTGTTTTACTTTGCATGTGTGTTTAGTTATTCATGAGTTGAGTGAAGTCAAGGTAAGTGTTCTTTTCAAATTCTTTCAAGCTTATGTCTTGTTTAGTATTCCCCTCGCATACTCATACATTTAATGTACTGATACCATTTGGCTTGCATCATTTTATGATGCACACACAGGTAACCAAGATCAGCATCCAGTGCCTTATTGATCCAATTGAGCACTCAGAGTCAGTTGGTGAGCATCATTTCTCTTCGGAGGATCTTATTATCTTGTTTTGATTTAGTACTTTAGTTGTTAGGATGATCGGAGGTCTTGTCCTGACATCCCTCTTTATTTTAGAGGCTTCATAGACGAGTAGCTATAGTTCTTTAGTCTTTCCGTTTTCAATTGTATACGTTTAAAACTTGAGTTGCCATTTTAGCTAAGTTTAATATTTGTTTAAGACATTGCATGAGTTTTCCTTTTTAGACTATTTCTTGTGTTAGTAAGTAAGCCAAGCCAAGGGTTCGCTTGGGGCCAGCAATGGTTCTCGAGTGCCAGTCCCACCGAGGGTGTAAACTCGGGGCGTGAAATCAACTGGTTGGTTAAGGTCGATCCCACGAGGAATATGGTCTAGACTTAAACTTAACTCACTATTATATCAGTTTAGTCAAACTATATTTGAAGAAAGTAAACTAAAGGGGGAGATTTTTGTAAACAAGTAACAGATTGTTGACTTAAGTAACAAGTAAGCAAGATTTAAACTTTGTTGTTATCATTATAAAAGAGAAACTAGGGCGTATGTGCTCCCCACGAGCTCTTAACGCAGTAATCCTAATAATAGTAATCATTTCCTAGTGTTTTACATGTAAAGTTGGTAAGTTATGTATCCCTAAGTGATTGGTCCTCCAAATAGGGAATTTCACTACGCACCTTGTTCCGGCTACGAGTGTATACTTTACTAACTCTTACCTTTACCTCAGATTCGACATCACATTAATGTATGGCTTAGTTTTCACTCTCACACCAATTGACATTAGAGTATTAGATAGCATCCACTAAATCTCTGTTATTAATTCTTTTCTTATTAACTACCTCCTTGGTCCAGAAAGTAGCAACAAGGCAAGTTTTAATGCTTACACTCGTTAAAAAGACTTCTAAACGAAAGAATTAATAACACATGCATACACATTGTTAAAGAATTACTTAGTTATTATTCATACATTGTTAATTGGTCATTGTTCCCACAACCCTAGTTGTAGATTTAGCTACTCATGCTTGCAAGAACTTAAATCATGTTTAAGAATAAAGAATTCATGAACTTACGATTAGAGTAGAAGAAACCTGAAATCTCCAATTGAATTTCAAAGTAAAAATCTTATAAAACATAATCCAGAAGTGACTTGCTAAAGTTTGCAACTCAATTCCACAAAATAACAAGATCTCAAAGTAAACAATAATGGCTAACCCCCTAAAACGAGATTTACATACCCTATTTATAGAAAAACATGTCCTAAACAAAAAGGAAATGAAATAAGGAAATAAACTTTTTGGACGCGGCTTCGATCGACGAGCTTGACCTACTGACCGTAGGTCGACCTATGGTCCGTAGGTCCCTTCCGTGGCTCCATACTTACCAATTTTTATCAAGTACTGGAACTTCAATTTCTCTGAATAAATCGTCGGATGTGCAGAACGGCTCGTGGGTCGACCTACGACCGTCACTCTCATTAGTGGTTCCACACTTGGTCAAACTTCCTGAATGCTCCATCTACGCTACCCATCGACAGACCGTCACTTGACCTACGGTCCGTAGGTCACCTCCATGGGTGGCTCCTTCTGTAAATTTTCAGTTGTCATCTCACTTTACCATGTCCAAGCCTATTTCCTGCAAATATAACACAAAAAATATTAATTCTAACACAATATAGCTCTAGACACACATAACTTCTAAGTGAAATGTGTCAAAAATATCGTAAACTCACGGTATATCAACAGTCACACCCAAAATAAGCTATTTTGATGAATTAGACCTGTAAAATCTTAATATGTGTAGAACTCTAATAGTGCATCAGAAAAGAGACTAAAAGGACATCATAAGCAACATGCTCAAACAAAAATTCCAAGTACCGTGTCATGATGAGATTTCACCTCATTCTATGTCCCCCTCTACTATGAAAAGCAACGTATTAATTTGACCATATTTCCAGAATTAGTAGCCTACATATACTGCCTAGAGTATTCCCCTTACATGACAACATGGATACTGCTTAGAGTAGCTTGACATATGGTATCACATTATATTGAAATCCCCATAGATTATTGTTTGAAACATTTATCTACATGAATGCGTTGTGTTAAAGAATCTAACCAGAAAAAACTTGAATTTAAATAGGAAAGTTTCCTTATTAGACGGATTACAAGTGAACAACTTCGTGATGGAAGCAAGAAAAGAAAGAAACAACTTCACTAACCACTTCAGCTAGAGAATAATCAAAATGTTACAATTTGAGCACGTCATTTTCTATACCTTCCTGAGGAACCTGAAAGAATAAGTTCCAACGCTTTTCAATCGACCTTTAAAGACCAAAATACTAGGGTATACTTCATCTTAAACTTATGAGGTTCTTAAAATGCATGTTGCACTCCCAGAGTAAGCCACATGATATTAGGGTGCTCTTGCATCCAGTGTTGCATTTCGCAACTATAACATTGTTTGACACATGAACTTACATGAACAGACTTATTATCAGCCAAACACTACCAACAGCATCCACAAACATCCTTGCAAACAAAAAGCAAATTGTTAAAATGAGTATAAGCTTGCAATGGGTGATCAATCAAGGAGTATCAACCGTTTAAGGATATATATATACTGTGTCATCTACTATATCGAGATAGAAGCACACCGCTAATTCTTGAATAGACACGTCGATGTGTTGCATGGCTCACACATGATTATTTATTAGACAATAAACATATGCATACGCTGCCAGGCTTAAAACAAATCTCTAGTTGAACGTTGAATTAGAAACCATCTATATACACCAATAAGCTATGTTGCTCGGACTCTTCAACAATGTACGCGGATGCATGTCAGATTCTCCAAAAATAGTGTATTTTTGGATAATCCAACACAAGTACGACATCGAAAGTGGAGTATGTGCAACTTAGCCAATAAGGGGACATTATTTCTAGCGTTAAGAGAATCATAAATAAATCACAAAGGCTGTAAGACTACAATGACTTAACTCATCATAAACAATGGCCAAAACATTTCAATTATTTAGTTAATTAACCAAAACGTTCTATCCTAACTAGGATCCGCTCAACCTATTTTATTTAAAATACTTTACCATTTTATTTGAATTTTCCGCCATTGGAGATGACTATTCTGAAAGGTTGCAACTTTCAAGAAGAATCATGACCATTTGAAAGGTTGCAAACTTTCTGGAATGGTCGTGTGGTTTCTGAAAGGTTGCAACCTTTCTGAACCAGTTCCTCTTGGCTGTAAATACCAGTGATTCTTCAAACTTTTTACTAATGAAATTTTTTTATTTCTTTTTCTTCTTTTGCACAAATTTCATTCGTGTACTTTACTGTCGTTGAGTGGCTCGCTGACACCAGAGTTTTAGGTATCAATATGCTGGTGATTGAGATCATTCTATCCTGGGAGGACATATTCCAAATCAAACCTCGGATACTAAAGGGGAATAATTTCCTTAAAAGTACACTGTGCATTCAGTGGGCTTGATCTTTTTTCCTTATGTTTATTACAGATTCTGGTACATTTTACAGATTTTAGTTTTTGTTAATTAATTTATGTTCTTCGTTGTGTGATTTAAACTTTAGTAACTTAGAGTTTCTGCAATGTTTTTGTTATCACTAGTATTGTTTAGAATACAGATTGTGTAATAGAAAGTGCATCAAGAAAATTGGATTGTTGGAGGAAAAATGCTTTAATAATTGAATATTGATGAGAAAGTGCATTAACAAAACTGGAATGTTGGAGAGAAAGTGCTCCAACAATTAAAGATTGAAGAGAAAATTCAAGTGCATAACAATTGAAATGTTGGAGAGAAAGGTGGTCCAACAATTGAAGGTTGAAGAGAAAACACTTCAAAAAATTGGAAGTTGGCGACAAATGCATCAACAAATTGGAAGTTTCTAACATGTGCATCAATGAGAGTTGAAGTAAAATTTCAACAAATTAATAATTGGTGACAAGTTCTTCAATGAGAGTTGAAGAGAAAGTGCTTCAACAAATTGATAGATTGGGTTCAATTTAGGTACCTAGGACCGTGCATGAGAGTTTTGAATATACTCTCGATCATTAAATAATGATATCATAACATAGTGTAAGGGACACTTTATCTAAAAGAATCTAAAGCATGATAATCATACATATTGAATGATAATTTATCTGAAAACATCCTTATTCATAAAAATCTGATAATTTGAAACATGCATGTGAAAATAACATAATTATAATCAAGAAAATACTTGCATGTTATGAGTTCATGATAATATCACTGAAAAATTGAATTAGAATATATTCATGCATAATATGATCAATCATGAAAAAAAGTACAATTCAACAAGAATCCATGAGAAATCATGAAAACCTAGAATTTGGGTAATCCATATATTAAGAAAATGAGGTTTTTTTTGGGACTCAATGAGTGAAGAAGAACCTATTGTTGAAGTTTCTACATACCTTGATTGAAATCCTAACTTGAATTTGGAAGAGGAGACTTGAAACTTAAATCCTTGTTCTTGCCTTGAGAGAGAAGAAATTGATTTTAAGAGAATGAGAGGAAATGAGGGGAAATGAGAAGGTTATGGTAATTAGAAATCATATATACCAACTTAAAATAGGCCAAAACGATGTAGTATAGAAATTAAAAAAGTGGGAAAAGACTATAATAACCCTGACTAAAGTCTATTGAAAGCCATTCACAGACACCTTTTACAGTCAGTAAAACTGTTCGCGGACCGTGAAAGGTCTCGTAGAAGGCAAAAAGGAAAACTGGGCTACTGAAGTTTGGATCTACGGACCCTTCCACATTTTGTAAAAGACAACAAGGCCCATTCATATGTCTGTAGAAGCTGAGATCCTTTATTACTGAAGTTTGAATGTACAAACCATTCTACGATTTGTAATACTTTCCACGACCCATCTCGGCCTTCCATGAAAGGTAAGGGATACCTAACATTTTTGAAGTTCAGAGCTTTGGTCTATGAATTCATCCATGATTTAGAACCATCCATGAGCCTTAAAAACTTTTCGTACTATCAACCCATTTTTCAACTTTATGAAGATGACCTACGGATTGGTCTACAATCCGTAAAGCCTGTTGTAACCCTGATCCTGAAAATTCAAAATTCTGAAGTTCTCTTCACGGGTGGCATCTACGGACCATGCAAACTTATACGGTCCGTAAACACTTTCTACGAAACTCAAAAATTGCAAACTTCAACAGTTCTTCTACGCTTTACAACTTTTATCTAAGTTAGGTACTTCATAGGTGTTAAACAAATTGAGAACATGAAGTAAATACATGAGGCTTTGGCTACTTCTATTGATGCATCAATGACATTGATGACTGATAAAGATGAATTGAAAGAAAAAAAAGAAGAAAATATTCTCCAAAAAATATGTCTCTTATTCTTTGCTTCAAAAATTTTTACTTCAACATAAGCCTCTTTTAGTATTTCTAAGATTCAAAATATCCCTCCCTCTTCTATACTTTGAATCACAATCTTTTTTTTTTTATTAGAGAAAATGGTTTCTTGCAACAGATATAGTTGTATAATTTAATTACTTGTTTATGTGCTTACAATAAATTTTGATGTATAAAAAATAAATCAACCACTAACAAAATTTGAAAAAGTAAGAATATTTAATCAATAAACGTTTGGGTATGGTTCTGTATATCCCTTGATTCTTCTCTCTAATTTTTCTCTGTAATTAGATGGCTGGCAGTAGCGTATTTCTTGAATATAGGATGATTTGGACCTTCTTAGGATGTATTTGATTGCTACGAATGTGACATCTTTGACAAAGACAATATTTGATGACTCGATCTATTTATGAACATACCAAGAGTTTATTGCATTTTTAGATGTCTGTTAAAGGAAATATATTACTGTTTAAATAGGCATGACCTAGAATTTAGGGTAGAGTAGCTTTCAAGAACCCCAACTAAAATTGAACTCGTTTTGTAGAGTCCCACAAATTTTGTATGTCTACTCCCCTGTATCAAAGGCTTGTTGGAGTGTAGACTCAATGAAACTCAAGAAGGAGACTTAAAGTACTCATAAAAATAAAGCTTCCATCTTTGCAATTTTGTGGCTTCTGATTTACAGATTGAATGTGCCAATTTGTTTCAAATAAAATTCTAATGTATGAAGAATAACCAAACAACAACAAATAAAATCTGAAGAAGCAAGAATATTTAATTAATAAACAATCTAGGTATTTTGTAACGATCCAATTTAGAGATCGTGACCACCGGTGATGCTAAGGGAATCAAATTTCAAAGTAAACATTAGTAGAAACTTAAAGATAATCGAGGAAATATTTCCTAGTTTCTGGGTATATACAAAAAATTCCTATCTCAAAAATCAACAAAACAACTAACCAACATATTCAAACAAGACACATATTCATCAGCAATCTATACACAAGGTAATAGTACTAAATTCATCTCCAAATAAGAAAAAAGTCTGATTCTAGCCATACATCTATAATAACAAAAGAATATTCATGAATCAAATAAAGAAATTGACTATGGAGTGAATCATAGAGTTCAAAGAAAGGTAGAAAACAAATAAATAAGCTTGATGCCCACACGAACAAGTGTGGGGCTCATCAAGAATTTCCAACTGGTAAGTTCTATTTAATAAAATATTTACCAACATCACTTGTCTTTTTATGTAAAATATATTGGGGAGTGAAACACTAGTTCAATGAGTAATAATGATTAACCTCAACCATTATTAATGTGATAAGTCAGTAAACATACTATTAAGATAATAAAAAAATATCTTAAAATAATGCTCCCTTCAAGAAATGGTGACAATAACTAGTACATTTGTTTCATGTAAAAAAGTTAAGTAACATTTTAGTAATAAACTCTGTAACACCCCGTTATTTAAAAGAGCTAAAATTAGAAAGAATCATTTTTTGGAAAAGAGTAAAAATCTGAAATTTGGCAAATTATGTTAAGTATCAGTTTTGGGTCAACTTCAAACGACCATAACTCCTAGAACATGATGAGTTAGGTGGGCAACAAGACACCGTATGAAAGGTCTTTGAATTATCTTTCCAACGCCACTGAGTTTTCTCATTTTCAAGTTCATATACGGGATATATGTCCATTTGAAGTCGGGTTGTCTGGATAAGGAAAGTCAAAACTAGATTTTGAAGGGTATTTTGCTCTTTTCATTACCCAATTAGCTTAATTTAATTTTGGTCATTACTTAGGGGTCTAAAATGAATTTGTTCAGTTTACGCACTCAAATTATATGCTAGGGTTTTAGAGAAAAGAACTCAAGAGGAGAAAAGAAGAGAAAGGTCAAGATTCGTCGATTTCTTGAGGAAGTGATTGTGGGTTTCTCCAAGGATTCAATCCTACGAGGTATGTGAGTTCACATAGCATTGGGTTCGCTCACCCACGCACCAAACATGTTTATTTCTATGTGAATTCATCCTAAAAAGATTGAAAGTTTGATGTTCTTGATGTGTGTTCTTGAATTTGCTTTCGTTCTTGAATTGGGCTGAGATTGAGGAGTTTTGAGATAATCGTGTCAATTTTTAGAGTTGCTTTGAGTTAAATTCTTCTGTACATGTATTGGGTATATGAATCTAAAGAAAAATTGAGAAAAAGAATTGAATTAAATTGAATTAAGGTCAGAAAATGAGTTGAAAAGTTCGTCGGGTTAGCCTGAGGCAAAGCTAGCACGACGTGCCAGAAATGGTTCTCTAAACTTAGGGGCTGGCGCCCCACACCAGCTGTGCGCCCGGGTCGCCTGGCCCAACCCGTTCTTCATCGTTTAGCCCGTCTGAGTCCTTCTAAAGTGTACTACCAATTCCTATCGTTTCTAACTACTCTAAGTGACTTCTAAACATTTAGAAATTATCCGTAAACACGAATCATAACCTTGAATCCATAAATTCAAATTCAAGAAAACTTAAGAGCCAAGTCTAAAGAGTTCTTAGAGTCTTTTCAAAGTCTTTTGCAAATGTTTTAAACTTGTTTTAAAGACTTGAGTATTAAGTTGAGTAAGAGTAAGAGTGGAGTTCATTTCTTCAAAATATTGTATGGGAACTAAGTATTCCCAAGAGTAAAATGTTTTCACATTCAAACAAGAGAGGAAACACCGATTTCCAAGAGAGCTTTTGAGCTAGTTTTTGAGTAATAATCTCAAACCACAGAGAAAGAGTAATGTTTTTAAACATATGAGTTGAGTACATTTTAGGAGTAGTATTGAGCACCGATATGGGGACGAGTTTATAATAACTCAAGTCTCCATAAACCATGTAGCCATCGTGGGTAGAAAGGTTCATACTTTTTACATGATTCATTAATGCTTTTTTGCATAGACTAGTGGATCCACCTTGTAACGACCCTAAAAACAAACTAGTGAAACTAGAACCTAATGACTTTGTGTTGGGTTAGTAATGAGGTTTCATGTTGTGTAATGTTTTCCCGAGCCTTGTTTGATGGAGTTTAGCGAGTCAACGTCACGGTATGTGATAGACTCCGTAGTGGAAGACCCTTTTTAATGTTAGTTAAGGGTTGGAAAGAAAAGTACCAAGCCAAGGGGGCAAGGCCTAAGCCAAAGGCCAAGGTTGCCCAACCTTGGCCAAGCAGAATCCCAAGTCCACAGAACACTTCAAGGTTAGTGGCCTTGACCACGGTCCGTAGAAGTGGCCGTGAAGGTCACTTGGTGGCAAGGCAAGCAAGGCAACTTGGCCAAAACACTGCCTCAAGACCACTGGCCACTTCACGTCCAGTGGTCACGACCACGGTCTGTAGAAGTGCCCGTGAAGATTACTTGGCCATGTGGAGGTTTAGCAAGGTCAAGGGAGCTACTCCCTAGAGGACCACGGGCCGTGGTCCCCTTTCATGGTCCGTAGAAGTGGACTTGGTCCCTGGCGGTACTGCCCAAATTAAGGGTTTTTAAGTAATTTGCTTTAATGTTTTATGGAATGGGGTAGATTTTAAATGGTTTATATCATAAATATAAATAGTTTCAAGTCCTAAAACACTTAATTTACTCCTTTATTCAAAACAACCAAATAAAAACCTCAAAGTTCTTCCTATCTCAATATTTCTCTCTTTAACTCAAGGAAAAAGAAGAAGTCAAAGCTAGGGTTTGGATTCAAGGCTTTGTTCATCAAATTTCTTGGGGAATATTAGTAAAGGTATGGTGATACTTAATCAAGGGTTAGTTTTCACCCTAGAGTAAATTTCAAAGAAGTTTTCAAATGTTTTAAAATTTCATGAAAAACCAAGGGTTTTACTCAATCTCATGGATTCTTTCTCCAAATGATTTCAAATGGTTTCTAATTTCATATATTGATTTTATTGATGTTTAATTGGTGATTTATGATGGAAATATTCCATGAACCCATGATTTCTCTCAATTCCTAATTTGTGCCTTTATGAAGTGGGTTTGTTGATTATGAAGGCTGATGATTGAACTATGTCTAATTTGCTTTGAGCTATTGAATTGTATAATTATATATGCCTTAATTATGGTAAAATTTTGGTGTGTTGATTATTTGAGATTTATGGCCTTGAAGGCAAGTTTTGACTAAATTACATGTTGAAGTAGAATTGTGCTGAAAGGTGGAGGTGTTTACTTACTAAGTATATGAATGTGAATTCAATGAGGTTGATCTGATCATTATTGAGGGTAATTGTGTTTTTATTGAAAGGCTAATTCTCAATTTGATACTCGTGTATGATGATGATGTAATGTGAAGTGTTGTCTTCTATATATGGTAAATCTTGGATTGGTACGCTTTGGCATCCTTCTTAAGTAATGAATGTATCTTGACTTGATGAATATGAATCGATAGTCTATGGCATTCCTTTCATATATGAGTGATGAATGTGTCTTGACTTGATGGCTATGAAATGATAGGCCTTAGGCATTCTTTTCATAAATGATCTAATGTAATGAAGACTCTAGAATCGATAGGCTAGTGGGATTCCTTTCTTAATGAGTCAATGTACCATGAATCACTGGGCTAGTAGCATCCCTTTCATGAGTATAAGAATGAAATGAGGGGCCATGAATCGATAGGCTAGTGGCATTCTTTTCATGAGGACCCTAGAGTTATCCTTGAATGTACCATGGATCGATAGGCTTATAGCATTCCTTCCTTGGTAATGATGTATCATGGGTCGATAGGCTTATGGCGTTCTTCCCTAGTATACTAATGTAATGTGAATAAATTAATATATGGGAATGTAGGCTAAGCACCGAGCGGATATGGTTAGATGGAAACTCTCTCAATGTTAGGTTAGAGTTCCAAGTAACATCTTCCTATCCCATAACTATGTGCCCACATAAGATATTAGCCAGCGGATTTCATCCAAGCTAATGTTATCGTTCTACCTTAGGCAAGTGGAACACCTTTTTACGGTGTGGGGCTATATGACACCGGATTCCATGTCTAGCTTGCATGGTCTATGTCGGTTAAACGCTTATTCCCATCATGTGAGATGTGCATTATGGTTTTTTGAAAGGTTCTATTGTATGAAAGTCCTCTAAATGAAGCAATTGAAGAATGTTGACTCTTAAATGCTAAATGTGATATACATGCCATACTTGGGTTATATTATGAGTTATTTTCCCTTGTCCTGCCTTATGAAATGTTATGTCTCTTTTATATGGATATGGTGTAAAGGTGAAAATGAATGGATGGTAAGTTCACTTTTGGTGATCTTAGTGTGGTGCCTTGGTGTGGATGGTGGTATTGGACGCTATCCATACATTGCACAAGGTATAGCATGAGGGTTACTTGAAGTGAACGTCTAAGGTAATGGAAATGGTTTACATGATGATGTTGTCTAAAGGTGATATTATGACTTGCAAGATGATTATACTTGTATTGTATGTCTCTTATGCTATTGTACATGATATTTCCAAAAGTGGCATAATGCATGGTTTCCAACCACAATGTCCCTTTTAAAGCATGTTTTTGCATGGTCATCATACTTAGTACATTTTTGTGTGCTAACCCATATTTTCCTATTTTTACTACAAGTGTAGGTTCTGGCAAGTGATTGGTTCTAGCTAGGATTGAAGGGCTTGGATAGAGTTTTACTTCAAGACTTGGTATGTCCTCATAGGCCGAGGACAAGGACTCTTATTATTTTCTAGTTCTTTCTTATTTTGAGACTATTGTTAAGACTTCGATTGTAAAGGGTCATGACCCTATCTTGTTAAAGTTTTGTCTAAGATGGCCATGTGAGACTTAGTCTTCCACTGTGTCTTTTGAAAGTATTCTATGAGTATTGAATGTTTTGAATCGTATGGTTTTAAATATAAAGTTTTAATTCCACACTATTTTCATTATAGAATGCAATGAATGACTATGAGGCTTGTATAAGACCCTTCGGGGTCGAATAAGCCATGTTACGAGTAGGGGGTGCTCTCGGGTCATGACACACTTAGTTGAGGCGTCCAATATCCTGGCGAGTTATAGGACAGTTCTGGCAGCGTGTGCGAGAAGTTGTACCATCACATAGCTCATAGGGATGGTTGTCAGTTAGAGAAACTCCCACAAAAGTATATTACTTTATTATATATTTATATATGTACACGCACACACATATTGAGTTGTAATTGTATTTATCAATACATGGAATCGCTACCTACTCTTTAAATGCTTTATATAAACTGCATCTTTATTGTTGCTTATTTATGCATTGAGTTGAGTATCGATGAGTTGAGTTAAGCTGAGGTAAGTGTTTATTTTAGAATTCAGTTCAATCTTATCTTGAGTTTAGTTTTCCCCTTGCATGATCGTACATTCAATGTACTGATGTCATTTGGCTTGCATCGTTTTATGATGCAAATACAAGTAATCAAGATCAGCATCCAGCGCCTCGTTGATCCAGTCGAGTACTAAGAGTCAGTTGGTGAGCCTCCTTGTTTTCCGTAGGATCCCTTTTTACATTGTATTTAACATTTTCAGTTGTTAGGATGACAGGGGGTCTTGTCCCGACATCCCTCATAGTTTAGAGGCTTCATAGACAGTTAGTTATTTATTCTTTAGTCTTTCCATTTTCAGTTATTTATGTTAAGACTTGAGTTACCACTTTGGCTAAGTTGAATGTTTGTTTCTAAGGCATTCTAAGTTTAGTTTGAGATAGTTGAGTTTAAATTGCATTGGAATTCTCCTAATAATGCTTAAAGTCTTCCGTTGAGAGTCTAGCTAGGCCGAGGGTTTTCTTGGGGCCATATATGGTTCTCGAGTGTCGGCCACGTCCAGGGTGTAGGCTGGGGCGTGACAAACTCGATAAACACTATCATATTAATCTTATCTCCGGAGATTTTAAAAAATGAATCGTGTAATTAGTGTGACCTTTTACTTCAACTGTAACATCTCGAAAATGCCTAACTCGGATAAAGTTGAAAAGTGCAGAAAAAGTTGTTGAATTATGTAATTTTAGATTTATGAAAGGACTTATAGACCGTATAAAGTTGCATGGTACGTGGATGTCTCTCGTGAAGTGAACTTCAGAAATTGGATTTTCAGGATCAACGTTGTGGTAGGTTTTATGGTCCGTAAAAAAATTTACGGACCATAGACCCATCCGTAGATCATTGTCATAATGTTGGGAAAAATGGATTGATAGGATGGATGCTTTGTACCACTCGTGAAAGGTTCTACAAACCGTGGATGGGTCTATAGACCATGGTCTTGAAACTTCAAAAGTACAAAGGATTTCCTAACGAATGGATAGGACAAACCGTAAAAGCATTCACTGAAAATGGAATGGTTCGTATAAGGAAAACTTTAGAAATCAGGTTATCAATTTTTTCTTAAAAAATAAATCGAGCCCACTGAATACACAATGTACCCTTAAGGAAATTATTCCCCTCAAGTACCCGAGGTTAATGGAATATATCCTCCCAGGATAGAACGATCTTACTCACCGGTGTATCGGTACCTAAAACCACGGTGTCAGTGACCCACTCAACGATAGTGAAGTACACATAGAAAACTAGATTTAGTAGTAGTAGAAGAAGTCCAGATTTTATTTTATTTTTAAAATGAGAGGAAATCTCTTAATTTATAGAAAACAAAGGGTAGTGTGAAAAGGTTCTTATTGTGCCTTACCGGAAAGGTCGCAACCTTTGAGAAGTCACAATCTTTCGGAAAGGTCACAACTTTTCATAAAAGTCACAACTATTCATAAAAGTCACAACTTTTCATAAAAGTAATAACTCTTCATAAAAGTCGCAATTCTTCATTGTCCATTCACACCTTTTAAAACCCAACAGTAGGTCCATCCCGTTAGCTTGCTATCGGGACTCAAGTGTTTTGGTATTGCACTTCTGCTTTTGCCAGGCACACCCCACCAATTGTAGTCCTAAATTTAGATAATTTCATTTGATATGTAATAAGGTTCTTTTGTAAAAATTCTATGAATCTACAAAATGTTTTTGTTGTCATGATGTTGAACCTTGATCGATATAAGAAGTGTAGTAGTAAAGTGTCATATATAAAATATTTGATAACAATAATTGAAAATGTAAAGAGAGATTTTGTGTAAGAAATTCCATATAAAAGAGGTCGCAAAACACATAGAAAAACATACCTTTCTAGGCCTTTTTCGCTAAGATCAAGTATAGTATCATTCTTATCAGTTTAATATACGATATATGGGTCATTGATCCACACGATATCAACTAATTTTTTTGAAGTGGAGGTCCACCACAATAGCTTGCTATCGGGACCTTCAAATGTTGCCTTGACATTGCACTACTGGCTTGCCGGGCACACCCCCACCAATGTAATTATAGATTATTTTTTTCAAATAATTGTTATTTAATTATTATTCTATATTTAGGACTTAAAAATTCTATGAAGATTTAAAATATGGCAAGGTAAGGTAAATTTTAACTTGGAGTCTTTAAATATTTTATGCACTTTTAATTTCAAGAAGGAATAACTTGGATCCTACAAATGCACGTTAGGTTCCAAGATTACTTATTTTAATAGTAAAATAAAATAAAATTACATTTATCTAAAGACTAGCTCCTCACCCCCCTTTCGCATGTACTTTATTTTAGGAGTTTTTTTTACTAATTCTTCTTTCCATATATTTTAGAAGTCTACATTAATTTTACTAATACCTCTTACCATTTATTTTAGGAATCATTAATTTTTTTATTCTCATATATTTTAGGAATCAACATAATAAATGTAATTAAATAATAATTTGAGAAAATAGAAGGAACTAAAAAAAATTTCCTGTTTCTATTCTCTATTTCCTGTCTATTTTAGTATTTTCTATTAAGATACTTGTGTTATGTTTTTCCTATTATACTTGTTGTTTATGCTTGTGTTGTTTTTTTTATCTTAGTCGGACGTTGAGTCACGATCCAACCCACTGGCCGTGCAGGTACCCACTCTAACACCTAAGTAGGAGAACCCTCATATGCCAATAGTTAAAACATGCGGAAAATTACAAAAAATGGAAGTAAACGAAATCATAAAGTTTTTCATAAATAGAACTTTTAAACGATTTAGAGTTAAAACTTGTAAAGTAACTAACACCCCCAAGAATCCAGTTTAAACAGGTACAAGAGCTACTAAGAGTACAAATTGGACATGATTTATAAAGGACACAGCTCCCACCATGCGGAAGGAAAAGTAGAAGCTGCTGGAGAATTCTTCTTCTTCATCTAATGAAACATCACCAACCTACATCCAGACTATGTCAAAAGACAGAGCAAGAGTAGTATCAGTACAAACCACACGTACTGGTAGGCAACATCGGTCAACCCGAAGCCCACCACATAACATAAGAAAATCAACTAGTAAGAATATGTCATAAGCCACTCGCTCCTCCACCTTTACGTCACTTAAATATCTCAGAAATTACACTAGTACTTGGTACTACTAACTACTTCTTCATTCAACCCACTCATTAGTTTCTTAATCATAGCCTAGACATTCTAACCCATAGAAGAGACCACGATTATAACTACAAGCATTTCAACTAACCACCCAATGAATACCATTACTTTCTCTTTTATATTACCCCGCCTTCGGCACGTAATACATTATATCAATCTTGCTAACTATTAACCACGAACCCCCTTTTTCATCTTTAGAATTAATCTATGTATACTAGTCAAAACATCACCCACTCTTGTTACCCCCAAACACATGTCATTGGGAAATATACGAATTCCATACAGTACCTCTACTTCTCTCCCTCGCAATCTAATTAGGTCATCATAATCACTTACAACCAGGTAGAACAACTATCAAATATCACTTACGAACAACACGCATTTCATCATTACAAGATGCACAAGTATGCCAAGTCATTGGTCCTCTCAAGGGACACAAACCCAAACTGTGAGCATACCGGAACATGGTACCTGATCCAATGTTAATTCTGGAATGTGGCACCGGATCCAAGTTAGTGTGTCGGAAAGCAACACTCGGTCCATTCAACAACCACAAACACAATCACGTATATTCTCACATTTATACATCAAGTCATGATTCATGGTATACCTCATTCAATTATCGTCATATTCGATTTATGTGATCCACCATGCAACATTTGCATACATACAAGTATCATAGCGAAGCAAGAACGAACATATATCACACAATTATAGAATCACAACCATCCCCTACGAACTATTCACCAACGAATATCATGTAAACATTAATTCAACCATACATAGCCCTAGTTCATCATCTAAGGCTTCTTTCTAGTTATTTAATCATAATTCATTTGGTGCACGAAGGCCTACGCATAAATCTTATCATTTATTTACATATGCTACGTGGTGAGCATAGATTTATAACTATTCAATTCAAAAAAACCTAGCCTACCTAGGCGCCAAGCAGCTCCATGGAGTTTTTGACTTTGATTCTAATTTTTGGGTTTCGCGACAGTGATATTGACTGGAAATCCGCCCTTTGCCGCTCTTCTCATGCTAGAAATCTACTTCTCCATTTTTCCCAAGCTTGGAGCAGCTTTTTAAGGGTTTCTAGGGTGATTTACGACTAATTTAGGTATTTTAGGAAAAAGGACAAAATTGGATTTCTCATTATTTACATTTTGTCTCGCCTATTTTGCTCTGGAGCGAACTTTAGCCTTCCCTGGCGCCGCAACCATAGCGGCATCTGGCCCGTCCTGGCGGGACAGTGGCCTTAAATTTCTTGAATTTTTGCTTTTCCTAATTAATGACGGTTCGGGTCGTTACACGTTGTCTACTATATACCATGTTTTTACTCATACTACACTTATGCCCTACAAATCTTAGTTTGTGCTATAACTGTTGATTGGAGTCGTGCGGAGTAGCTTAGAGTTTTTGGAAACTTGGGTGAGATCCTAGCGTCAAGAGTTGTGAGTTTTCATCTATTTTTGGCTAGGCTTAATCTTTATGTTGTATTCAAAGACATCCTCTGCTTATCTTGTATTGGTAGAAGTCTTGTACTCCTATGTTGGATTAAATTCTCAACTAGTGACTAATACTAGGTCTTTGGATTGTTTCTATATTGTTTTTCGTTGATTATATTTTCTTCTCTTGATGTAAGCTTTACGCTTTTAATTGTTGGCTTCCGCTTGGTAGCTCAATGCTTACGAGTCTGGGCTAAGGGTTTGGCTTACCTACTAGTGGGATATAGTAGATGCCATCATGACCTGAAAAATTGGGTCGTAAAAATTATAATTTGGGGGGCATATCGTACGCCAAGGTGAATTCTATTATCAAGTGGCGTCTTGCATGTCGAAATGGATGCATGGACAAATATGTCCCCCATGGATCCCGGACTGAGAGACAACATGTGTGTATCATTAGGTAAGATATGCATCACTACACGTTTAATTACATTTCATTACACTACATATCTATATCATTTGTGAACTTGTGACGGACTTTCTGTGTAACTAGTTATTGATGACTTGATCTGATGTACTATTGATCTGTAATTGTTGGAGACTTGTTATTGAGCTATGAGATATTTAAATTGTGCACTATTAGGTTGGGCTGATTTTTACATGTTGTAGTTGTGGAATTTCGGTTCGAGTGGCAGAAGTAAATGTATTATGTACTCTTAGCTTTGTGTTTAAGAGTTTTCTTATTGAGTACCGTGTGGTTTGATAATCACCCCTTGCTTCTACATTTTTGTAGCTTACTAGCCCATTTTTAGAGATTTGTGAGGCGGTTGTTTATCATCTCAGTGGACTTTCTTACTCCTATTTATGATCTTGTTATATTTTAGAGACAAACATCATTTGGGAGTTATGTTTTCTTTCAACTCTAGTGTAATACATTAGAGGCTTGTGCACGTGACAACTAGGTTTTGGAGATTTAGTTAAGTTGACTTGTTATCCGCATATAAATTGTTATTCAATTTTTTCTTGTTATAGTTTATATTTGCATTTTATCATAATGATTGGGTATTAGACTGACTTGTCTTGGTGGGATAAGACGAGTGTCATCAAGTCTATTTTTGAGTCGTGACAAAAAATAATGTGTTTGTAGTATGATATAAAATTATTGGTGCCAAATTATTTTAGAATCTCAACAATATTCATAATTCACAGTCATTTCATCGAGTGCAATACCAAATATGACATGACCTAAACAGTTCCAAAATGTCATATTCATAATTCAGGGACATTTCATCATCATTCCTCTTAAATTACCTACCTACACATGGAAAGAAGAGACCAAAATTAGTAAGAATATTTGTTGTGTGCCAAATTATTTTAGAATCTTTTCATTCCAATGTAAAATAATCTCCACAAATTAATTAGGGAGTAAAGCTGAATAAGAAAATCATATAGTAAAGAAAAAAAATTATAGGGTGTGTTTGGTATGAAGGAAAATGTTTTCTTGAAAAACAAGTAGATTTTTTACTTATTTTCTCATGTTTGGTTGGTGAGTAGAAAATATTTTCCAGAAAAGATTTTTTAGTGTTTGATTTATGAATAAAAAATGTTTTTGAGAAAATATCTTTTATTTTTACTAGAGAGTACTAAATAATTTTTGAAATTGAAAATATTTCTTAAAAACAAACTTAATTGTTTTTTGGGTGGGGAGGTCGGGGGGGTGAAAAAATAAAATTTTGAACTTGAAAATATTTTTTAAAAACAAACTTAAATTTTTTTTGGAGGTGGGGGTGTTCGTTGGTAGGGGTGGAAAAATAAAAATTTGAAGTAGAAAATATTTTTTAAAAACAAATTTCAAAAAAGTTTTTCGAGAGGGTGGGGGACTGGTAGGGGGGCTGATTGGGGGGAGGTCGAGGGTAGGGGGTGGGGTAAAAAATTAAGAAATTGAAATTGAAAATATCTTTTGAAACCAACATTTAACCAAACCAAACATGAGAAAATTGAAAAACATTTTCCTTCATACCAAACACACCCATAGTGTGTGCTAACTTTCTCAACTTTCTTAACTTTGTAAATTATATTTTAAGAATTGAATGTTCATTTACCAAACATAGATATATAAAGACCTACCTCAAGTTTCACATTTGGGGAACCTAATGGTGCTGCAATGATGTTCTTTAGGTAGGAACATCTTCATAACTTCCTTGCTACATAGTGAAATAAGACACCAAAAGTTGTAAGCATATTTACTTACAAATATTTCACTAGGTAATCAAAGTTATGATATAATTTTGAGTTTTATTATGAAAACTCTTATACAAAAGAATTTAAACATTCATATAACAAAGATCAATTATTTGTGTTGATATACCATGAGTTTACGGTATTTCTAATACATTTCACTTACAAGTTATGTGTGTCTAGGGCCTTTTTGTATTGGTTTTTAGGTATTTTTATCATGTTTTGCAGGAAAGGTGTTCAGGCACGAAAGCTTAGAGACAGCTGAAGGAATTGCAGAAAAAGGGCATCCACGGAGGTGATCTACGGACCATAGGTCCATTCACGGTCCGTAGGTTATGACCGTAGATCAGCAGGCATGGTATTAAGGACAAATCAGGGAAATCTGACCAAGTGTGGAACCACGGTGCCCATTGACGGTCCGTAGACTGATCTACGGACCGTACTGTTGATCCGTAGAGTGAGACTGCGTGGGTTCCAGTACCTGATTTTTGAAGATTCTAAGTATGGAGCTACGGAGAGGATTGACGGACCGTAGGTAGATCTACGGTCCGTACTGCTGGTCCGTCGTTTGCTTCTGAAAAGCTGATTTTTGGATGCTTAAATATTTTCTAAGTCCCGAGTGACGGAAGTGACTTACGGACCGTAGATCCATCGACGGTCCATAAGTCGGTCTCGTGAATTGAAGACGAGTACCTGAACAGAACTTTCCTTAATTTGTTTCCTTTTTTATTTAGGACTTGTTTTCTATAAATAGGACATGTAAACCTCGTTTTTAGGGGTTAGACACTATTATTCTATTCTTGCTTTGGAATTTTGGAGATTAATTTGCAACCCTAGCAATTATTGATCTCCCAAGTGTGTTTTGAAGATTTTGACTTTGCAATTCAAGTAAAATTTCTGGGTTTATTATTCTTTCTAC